>MU781169.1:0-78767 GCA_026770625.1 Nicotiana glauca
ATATACCAATGGGACAACACCCAATCGAAAATAATTGAAATATAGCAAAAATCTCGAAACTAGCAAAACCCGAGCCCCGGGGCTGCTTCTTGAAAAATTACTAAATTTACATCACCCGATTCCTCGTCTCGCCACGAGTCCGTACATATAAAATTCATCAAAATCGGAGTTCAAATTCCAAATTTACACTTCAAAAACCAAGCCCTAGTTTCTTTAATTTTTACCCAAATTTCAGAGAATTAAAGGATGAATCTTCAATTAAATAGTGTTTCTAGGCCACGAGACTTACCTCCAATCACTTCCCGTCAAAATCCTCTTCAAATTCTACCAAAAAGCTCAAAAGGTGGTGCAAAAATGGAGGAAATATGAAATGGGTCGCGGATGAATTATTCTTTAAACCCTTTCTGTCCAGGTGTAATTCCTTCTATGAGAACGCGAGGGTCCTCTCGCGTTCGCGATGAACAAAATTCCACTGACCGTTTTTAACTCTATGCGAACGCGTACGAGCAGATGCGAATGCGATGCTCAAATTTCCCTCACGACGTGAATGCATCCAAGTCCATGGGGACGCGATGAACAAACCAAGCTGGCCCCATACCTCTTCTACGCGAACGCGTGACATCTTTCCGCGAACGCGATGGCCAACCTCACAGGCCTACGCGAACGCGTTCCCCTTCACGCGAACGCGAACAACCAAATTCCATAACTACGTGAACGTAGCCATACCTACGCGAACGTGAAGGCTAATTTCCAAGCCCCTCCAATTTACTCTACGCGTTCGCGTTACACCCCACGCGAAAGCACGGAAGAAACTTCCTGCAACATACAGCTGAGAAATCTGCTATCTTCCAAATTCAAAATTAGTCCGTTTGATCACCCGAAATCACCCCGAGGCCCCCGGGACCTCAGCCAAAAACACCAACCTACCCCAAAACATCATACGAACTTATTCCAATCATCAAAACACGCCAAACAACGCAAAAATCATCAATTCACCACGAATTCAAGCCAAAGTTAAACTAAAACTTCCGAAACTCATATTCGATCAAAAACCCGACCAAACGACGTCCGAATGACCTGAAATTTTGCACACATATACAAAATCACCTAACAAAGCTACTGCAACTCTCGGAACTCCATTCCGACCCTCGGATCAAAATCTCACCTATCAACCGGAAATCCGCCAAAATTCAAACTTCGCCAATTCAAGCCTAATTCTACACCGGACCTCCAAATTCAATTCCGATCGTACTCCTAAGTCACAGATCATCCCCCGAAGCTAAATAAATCACCGGAATTCACATCCAAGCCCTCTAACTATATAGTCAACTTCCGGTTGACTTTTCCAAAACAAGCTTCCTTCTAAGGGGCTAAGTGCTTCATTTCCAACTAAAACCAATTCAATTCTATTCGATCGACTCAAATACTGATATTGAAACATAGAACAATATAATATGGGGGAAACGGGCGGTAACTCACGTGACGACGGGCCAGGTCATCACAGACCACTTGGTCCAAACTAGAAATTCGGACCAAAACCTGATTACCCATTCTCTCCCGATCCCGGTTATGTAATTTATTTTGGAATCTAATATCAATTTAAGGTCTAAATCCCTATTTTTCAAAAATTCTTAATTCTACCAAAAAACCTCAATTTTCACCATGAAAACTATAGATTTTAGGTTGAAATCTTAGGAAAAGTAGTGAAAGATTGAAAGAAACTAGTTTAGGATTTACCTACCAATGATTTGGGGGAAGAAACGTTCTTTGAAATATCACCTCTAAGGTTCTTGAGTTTAAAAATATGAAGAATGAACCAAAAATCCCGTCTATGTCAAGTTTTGATCAGTTGCAAGTATTGCATTTGCGACCTGGGGTTCGAACGAAGAACATATCGTGTAACAACCCGATTGGTTGTTTTGAGCTCTAGTGCATCATTTTGTGGTTTGATGCTATGTGTATCTTCACTTCAGGTATTACGACTTGTATGTGTGGTCGGAATTGAATTTCGGGATGTTTGGAGTTGATTTGGAAAGAAAATTCTAATTTAGAAAGCCTTAAGTTGGAGGAACTGACTAAAGTGGGATTTTGAGTAAATGACCTCATAATTTGGATTTGAATATTCCAACAGGTTCGTATGATGATTTTGGACCTGGGTGTATGTTCGGATCGAGTTTTGGATGACCTGAGAGAGTTTCGATGCCTATTGTGGAAGTTGGCATTTTAGAAAACTTTCATAAAATTGGGCTGAGGCACATTTCAATGTTATCAATGTTTGTTTTGGATTGTATGTCTTTGAACATCTATGTATGGTGATTCTGGTATTGGGAGCGCGTCCAGAAGTAGAATTGGAGGTCCATAGGTCATTTCGGGGTTATTTAGAGATTTGAAGGTTTTCGAGAAGCCTAACCGGAAGTGGAATTTTTTATATCGGGGTCGGATTACGATTCGGGAAGTTAGAGTAGGTCCATAATGTCGAATGTGACTTGTGTGCAAAATTTAAGGTCAATCGGACGTGATTTGATGGGGTTTAGCATCGAATGTACAAGTTTGAAGTTCTAAAGTCCATTAAACTTGAATTGGGGTGCGATTCATAATTTTGATGTTGTTTGATGTGATTTCAGGCCTCGAGCAGGTTTGTGTTATGTTGTGGGACTGGTTGGTCTGATTGGACGGGGTCCTGGGGCCTCGGGTGTATTTGGGAATAGTTTCAGATCATTTCGAGTTGTTTTGGACTAATGTTGCTGGTATCCGGTTTCCTTCATCGTGAACGCGAAGAGGAATTAGAGGCAGCTGGGTTTCAGCTTTCACGAACGCGAGGCAGAGGTCGTGAATGGAGAGGGTTGCCAAAGGAAGCTTGCACGAATGCGACACAGGTGTCGCGAACGCGAAGAAAAAAGTGGAGTGGGAGCCCGGAGTAGTTTGGCCTTTGCGAACACAAAGCTCCAGCCGCGAACGCGAAGCAGTGTGTCTATAGCCTTCACGAATTCGAGGCTCTGATCGCGAACGTGAAGAAGGGCTTGGCCAGGGCAAATTGTTTTAAACAACGGGATTTGTCCATTTTTCCTCCATTTATCATTTGGTTGCGCGATTTTTGTACCTCTTGGAGTGGAGATTTTTGTCATCCATGTCAAGGTCAGTGATTCTCATCTATTACAAATTAAATACTCGGATTATATATGGATTTAGACATGAAATTTACAGAAAATTTGGGATTTTGAGGGAAAACCTAGAAATTTATATTGTTGGCTTTTGACTACGAATTTGGGCATGGAATTGAGAACAAAAAATTATTTGAGTTCATTATGTCATGGGTAGTATTTATCTTGGAAAATTTTTGAAATCCGGGTGCGTGGGCCCGGGGGTGTATTTTTGGAATTCTTCAAATTGGGTTAGTAAATCGCCTTAATGGCTAGGATGTCAAATCTTTAGCATGTATTAATTATTTTATATATCTTTTAACTAGCTTTGGGTCATTTGGCACCGAGTTGAGAATTGAAAGAACAATTGTGGATAGAAAAGTAAGCTTTAAGACGAGGTAAGTCTCCTGTCTAATCCTATGAGGGAGAAATTTGTATATTGATATATGCTACTTGTTGTCAGGGCTACGTACGTGCGAGGTGACAAGAGCCCGTATGTAGCTACATTCATGTTATTTTTCGGGTAGACTTAGGTTCACGTCATGCTATAGTTGTACTATTTGAGTAGTCTCTCGCTTATTAAATTCCCCTTTTTACATATCTATTTGAGACTAGACTTGTTACTGTAGAGACTTCACTGGCCCATGATTAGTCACCGGATAATCCTTGTCCTATTGCGGCATGTCTCCGTTATATATATTTCATTGAAAGTTTTTTATTAAAGAAATTACAACTCACACATTTGTTTGTGAGTGGGGTCAAGGACCCATCAAGCTTCTTATTCTGATAGGAATGGGTCGTTCGCCTCGATAGGATTTATGTACCAAACTCTCATGGGAGTGGGTCGTTCTCCTCGGCAAGTTAATTAATTTATCATATGGTTCGGACTGTTCGACCCTCGACAGTGCACGTTTTCATTATTATGTTGGAACGGACCATATGCCTCAGTATTTCCTATATCATATCCCCATGAAATCGTGCGTAAAGCATAGCAAGAAGCCAGTGTATTCGTAAATTTCTGGATTTGAATTATTGTAAGCTACTTGATGAGATTCACCATATCTATATACATGCTCCGGTTAAGGAGAGAATTTCTAATGAAGAGCTTGAGGTCCTCGTAAAGAGGGGGATTGGTATCACGTGATTTATACTTGTTTATTTTATTTATTTACTCTGCCTCATACTTTCTTACCTTTTTACTGTACCTGATGTTGGTGGAAAACTAGTGAATGTCTATGTCGACCCCTCGTTACTACTTCTCCGAGGTTAGGCTAGATACTTACTAGGTACATGTTGCTTACGTAATCATACTATACTTGCTGTATATTTTTGTGCAGATGCATTTATGTTTAGTGGCCTTGTGAGAGCAGAGATGTGTATGCATACAGAGACTTAGGTGAGCTGCACTCCATAATACGACCCGCATCTAGTAGAGTCTTCTTTAGAGTATTTGTATTTCTCTTGTCTAGTTGTATTTCGGACAGCTGTTGTACTTTATTTTATAATCTTAGATGATACTCATGTACTTGTGACACTGGGTTTTGGAATGATTATGGGCTATTCTGTATTGAAATTGTTAAAAGTATTATTAATTACTCTGTAAACCCCTATTCTTTACTATTTAAACTGAAGGTAAATGTAATTTCAATAATAATAAAATGAGAACCAAATTAAGTATTTATTGTTGGCTTGCCCAGCTCCATCACGGCCTTAATAGATTTTAGATCATGACAACATGGTATAAGAGCACTAGGTTTACTTAGATATCACGAGTCATGAGCGAGTCTAGTAGAGTTTTGTGGATCGATACGGAGACGTCTATACTGATCTTCGAGAGGCTACAGGGCTGTTAGGAGAACTTCCTTTCTTGATTTCCTAATCGTTCGATTTGATTCCTCTGAGGCTTATGCCTTCATTTCCTTCCTATGCAATCTTATGCGACTGTCACACCTCCTTTTTTACACACCAACCTCGAAGGATAATGTATAAGGGAATTTTTCCATTTAAGGTGACATTATTCGAAATGGGATTATTTATTTATTTTTTAGAGTCGCCACTTGGGATAGGATTGGCTTTTGGTGTCCAAAGTTGCCGGTTTAACTTGAATCCCAAATCGAGAAAATTGTTGACTTCCTATTTGGAGTCTGCAAACCAGAACTCTGAATAAGGAATTCTGTTGACCCGAGGGAAGGTGTTAGGCACCCCAGGATCTCGTGGTTCTAGCACGGTCGCTTAAATTATTATAAATGGCTAAAATCTTGTTTTTATACATGTTCCAACCTATAGTTCCATTTTAAGATTATTTACCGCTTTTAATTGAAGTTTTTTAAAAAAGTGAACGTCGTTAAAAAATGTATTTTTGGATCACATCTCATGAAATGCACCCGGATCCTCGACATATTCTTATTCAACGTTTTTGGATTTGGATTTGGGTTGCATGAAATGCACACCCATATTTAAGAAGGTAAAATTATTAAAAGCGCGCCTAAAGCGACTAACGGATTATTATCTTTGTGGAGGGCTGTGAAATTCGCTAAACGGCACGCCCCAAATTCTAATTATTTTAATATAAGCAATTAATGAGGGCCCCGCAATTTATGCATTTTTTGTTTGGCGAAGCTCATCACACTTTATTATTTTAAGGTCAACCTAAAAAAAACTATGATTTTTTATTTATTTTTTGTCTCTAAAAGGGCCTAATTAATTTGCATTTATAAATTCGGGTCACGAGTTCAAGTCTGAATCCAAACAAAAGAGAGGACCCTCTTAATTTGAAACCCGCTACCTAACTCGAAGCATAAATTTATATTGCAAATTAATCCCCATACCCCTAATATAATTTTAAAGGAATTTGGCTTCTAGCATTTTTGGGCCCTTGAAAATTTGACCTAGATTTGTAACAGGAAGCTGGTCGGTCACTGGGCTTCAGTGAGGCCTAGTCGTGAACTTTTCATAGCCCAAGAATCGGGTTGGCTGTTTGGGCAATGGGCTCAATTTCACAGCCCAATTGTCAGGAGCCCCCTGCATGGGCAATTCTGAAAAAGGAAGGTTTCATTTGATTTTACTTGCAGTTTGTTTTTCTAACATTCAAATTACATGTGGACAATATACTGTGACCATAAGCATTTAACAGTAGGATTTTCAAACTTCTAATTTTTGAAACCTTAATTTTCAAACAAATTGAATTAACAGTGAGATCATGAACATATGAACGCCTGATCTTATATTAGCTGGAGCATGTAATCTGTTTACAATCAAATTCCGATCAGCACCAATACTATAGCCAATTTTTATGTTATCTACTCATAATAGTTTGAATTTCCAGTTGTTAATATAGATGAAGATCGTGCTTTCAAAACAAACTGCATGTTCTAGTTATTTTCCTTGTTTTGAAAATGAAACTACCAAATACTCACACTACATTACCTACTGGAAGCAAGTTAACAATCACATGGCACTCATTGTAAGTCGTATCAACACCTACACTGTTTCAATCGACGGGAAATATAATTCCCAAATTCTAATGAGGTTTAATAGTTCACTTGTCCTAAATCAACCAAACCCAAAATACATATGCTATCACAAGAGTCCAGTAGTCCAAATTATACAGTCCTATAATCAACAGTCAATGTTCATTTGAATAAAAATCTAAGCAACTCTAACCTACACTAGATGACACATATATCACTAATACCTATCCATCTATAGACATATAACAATCAAATGAACAATGTATCAGGAGGCAAAGCTTCATTTTATTCCACTTCCATTCCAAAGGCTACATCAAGAGGAATTTGAGATATGTACCTAGATTTTGAACAAAATGAAAGGAAATTAAGGTCAGCTGGCAGCATCAGTATACAAAAGCAATTAGATAGATTTTGAACCCAGAAAATAGTGTCGATCAGCCCAGCAATTGATTTTTAGTGGCAAAACCAGTAAGCAACCAAAAATAAGCTTGAATGACTCAAATTTGACTTGACATAACCCCAAATACACTCGACAAACACCCCAGGAATGTTCAGAACACTTTAGCAACTAAATATTGAGCTAGACAATGTAAATCAACAGCTGAAAATCCAAATTAACCTAAGGAACAGTATTTTGAGGATTTTTTGAAAGTTTTCTATTTTTTTTGGTTTTTTTCTATAGAATTTCATATCTAAATGAAGGTTTCTAAAACTATAGTAGTTCAGACCTGAACTTCTTTTAATTTTTGAAATTCAAATTTGAGATTTAGACTTGCAAAGAATGGATTTTGGTGGGAATTATAAGCTGGAAAGGTTTTTGGAAATTTTCAGGGGTGTAAACTTGCAAATGAAGGCATTAGGCCTGGCTTTTATAAGCAGAGGAAGGGGCAGAAGGTTCTGGAATTCTTCACTCACTTTCCCCCCTTTTTTATTTTAGAATTTAGTCAATAATCCCTAAGGTTCTGACTTGTTGCTCAAGTTATGACCACTAAATTATTGAAATGTACAATAAGGCCCTATTCTAGAAGAGTCTAGAGTATTCTATCTGTTACTACAAGATTTTTCAATTTGGGAAAGTCTGTACTACTCTTGTCTTTATTCTGAAATTACTGAACCTAAAAGCTAAGCAATAACAAAACTTAAACTAATCCTTGAGCATGGAATTACCAATGCAATTATTGAATTTTAACTAAATTAAACTAAACTGATCAAAACTAGCAAATCAAACACTGAAGATCAAAATCAAACAATAGCCAGACAAAATCGATTAGAACAGATAACAAAGAATTATAAACTATAGCATGTACTAGGACGGATTCAAAAACAACAATTAAGCTAACACCTAGAATTACCAAGGCAAGTTTAAACCAATCTAACAAAATTAAACTAGCAGCTAAAACAATGATAAGATCAGAATGAAAACATACTAATTTTCGGATTAGCACTTATTAACAACCAAAATTAGTGTGAAACAAATTAATCAACTAAAGAACAAGTTCATACTACTGGATATTAGAATTCAAAACAAGAAAACAGAGAAAAATAAACTCAAATACTAAACCCTAAACAAACAGCAAGCCAAATCAATTAATCACGAAGCCAAACAGTTATGAAATATAATAACACCAGAAAAAGGAAAATGAGAGGAAAAATTGGAGAACTCACTGATTTTCGGCTTTGATGCACTAACTTGAAATTGACCCCAAAAAATGATATTATATGTTTATTCCATGTCAAATAAACACATAATATTACTTTCAGGGTCATTAGACACTGGTAATCATGAGTCACAATTTTAACCTTGCTTAAAACCCTAGATGTGAAATTAGGGCCATCCGATTGGGTTTTTTATGAAATAATCAAGAGTATAGGGTTTGTGGTGACCTGGGGGTTATGGGGTGTGAGTTTGGTTGAGTTTGGGCAGTGGCGCCACCATGCACGGTAGCAGCGGTGCTAGGGTTTCAGTTATTCGGAGAGTTGGGGTGGGATTTGAAAGAAACCAAAGCTGGATTTGGAATGGGGAGACGAAGAAGAGGCTATGGTGTTTGGGCATCATCGGACGCTAGCCGCCACCGTGAGGCAATTTCCAGCGGCGGCGTGGGGAGGAGAGGGAACGATGAGTACGAGGAAGATAGGAAATGTTTTTTAGGGTTTCAGTTATTTCGGACATTTTTATGTAAAATCAAGATCCACTAGGGGCCGTTGGATTAAAGATCATAGAAGGCTTGGATTGAAGTAAATTGATTTTTTTAAAATGGATGGACCGGATCAGGGGTTATTGGTCTGGGTAACTGAGATGGGTTTGGGGTTTTGGATCATTTTAAGCGGATTTGGGCCCCAAATTAGTCCTCCCCCCCCCCCTTTTATTTCAGATTTTCTTCTATTTTTCTTCTTTTCTTTTACCCCTTTTTTTTGGGTACTATTTTCTGATTTTATTAAATGTAAGATATAAAAATAAAAGATCCAAATTGACTCTAAAATTAACTAATTAAAATTTAAAGGAAAACTTAAGACAAATTCTAGAAATTGAAAGTAGAAATGCAAAGAACCATTTTTTGTTATTTTCTTTATTTTTTTTTGTAATACTAAAATGCACACTGTTTTGTATTTTTGATATTATATCAATTAAAATGCACACAAAAATGCAAACAAGACACAAAATTATGCAATTAATTCCTAAAATTAAAATAATAAAATAAAAAATCCTAATTCTAAAGAATTTTATAGGAGTAATTTAAGCGTGGAAAAAATTACGTGCTCACGGCTGCCCCTCTTTGCTCGAAGACACGAAGGTTTTTAGGGAAAAGATAAATGAGCACCATGAAGGATTTTTGCCTCCTCAACCCTCCATGAGAAGCATTTTGAAAACCGTCTGACCGAACCCTGCTTCAAAGGTTGCCTACATATCCTTGGTTATAAAGGAATCAGGTCAGTGTAGTTCTGGAAGTTTTGGTAGCTAGGACTACCAGGAGCTGTAGTTTTCACTGCTTTTGCAGCTGCTACTTCTTGCTGACCTCCTTATTACACCAAACGGAAAATAAAAGTTAAGCTAGCTATGCCTATCAACTATGAGTTACAAGATTCCTATCTATAATTCTCTTGAAACTTGATCTTGAGTCTTAGCTGATTTTGCTGTGGACTTCGATCTGAATATTGATGCTCGCAAGTTGTAGGTTTTTATTTCTTCATGCAGCATTGGGTCAAAACAGGATCAGCGGAGCTTGTGACTTCAAACAAATTTTGAGCAATCCGCACCCTTGCGTGCTTCACATTTGAGTTCATTTCTTTTTGTTCTTTTCTTATTTTCTTGATTCTAGATTGAGACTCATTCCATCGGTCATCTCGCACCTTATGTCTTGAGGTCGACCTGCTTAAGATACCAAAACAAACAAACAAACGAAATTTTCTCTCCCAGTTTTCACTAGGAAAATTTCGTGAGTTAGTTGTGACACATTTCTAAGCAATCAAATCAGGATTGTGTATTCTTGTGAATGAATCCAGGTTATGCTGGAAAATAACCGGGTTATGCCGGAAAAATAAAAGGGGTCCTCGGGTTATGCTGGGACGAAAAGAAAAAAGGCTCCCTGGGTTATGCCAGGGAGATCCTCGGGTTATGCCGGGATTTGGAAAGAAAAAGCCCCTTGGGTTATGCCGGGATGGAAAGAAAAAATCTCCCTGTGTTATGCTAGGGAGATCCTCGGTTTTTGTCGAGATTTGGAAAGAAAAAATCCCCTTGGGTTATGCTAGGGGGATCCACGGGTTTTTTGCTGGGATTCGAAAAGAAAAAAGCTCCCTGGGTTATGCCAGGGAGATCCTCGGGTTATGCCGGGATTTGGAAAGAAAAAAGCCCCTTAGGTTATGCCAGGGTGATCCACAGGTTTTTTGCCGGGATTCAAAAAGAAAAAAGCTCCCTGGGTTATGCCAAGGAGATCCTCGGGTTATCCTGGGATTTGGAAAGAAAAAAGCCCCTTAGGTTATGCCAAGGGGATCCTCGGGTTATCCCGGGATTTGGAAGTAAAAAAGCTCCCTGGGTTATGCTAGGGAGATCCTCGGTTTTTTGCCGAGATTTGGAAAGAAAAAGCCCCTTGGGTTATGCCAGGGGGATCCACGGGTTTTTTGTTGGGATTTGGAAAGACAAAAGCTCCTTGGGTTATGCCAGGGAGATCCTCAATTTTTTGCCAGGATTTGGAAAGAAAAAGCCCCTTCGGTTATGCCAGGGGGATCCACGGGTTTTTTGCCGAGATGGAAAGAAAAAAGCTCCTTGGGTTATGCCAGGAGGATCCTTGGGTTATGCCGGGATTTGGAAAGAAAAAGCCCATTGGGTTATGCCAGGGGGATCCACGGGTTATGCCGGAATTTGGAAAGAAAAAAGCTCGCTGGGTTATGCCGGGATGGTTAAGGAATAGGATCCTATGGTACCATGATTTGTTTTTTTTTTCTTTTGGGATTTTCATTTTCATTTATTTTCTTCTTTTTCTTCTTTTCTTCTTTTTTTTATTTTTCCTTTCATTTAGCAAAACGCATGAAAGAATTTGGAGAGGAACTTCCTTTTGGTCGATTCCGTGTTGCAAAGTTGTTTCAACGCTTGCGCATTTCTTTTCCCTTTTGGGTTGTACCTGTTTCTTGCACGGTTGCTTTGATTGCACCTATTTTCAACAAAGAACAATTTGTTAGTTTGAAACGATGGTTGGTTTTGTGGCCTTGATTATCTCGATTGCTTGATCCCAGCTCCATTTCCATTGTGAACTTTGCTGCTTGCTGGCTTTGAGGGCGAATCTCTTTTTGAACCGACATGATTCAACTTTTGGGATTTCCTGATGACTCGCCCGTGTGGGCTCTAGCCTTTTCACTTTATTCTACTTTTCCTTTGACTTTCTTTCTTTTCCAATATCTTTGCTTCGGAAGCATCAACCATCATGGTCAATCGGGATTGGACTGACGCACCTACTGAGGCTGAGTATTTTCTCCTGCTTTTGCCAGGCGAAGCCCGATAGAACCAACCCTTCCACCTTTCTTTTTAGTAATTCCGGAATCAGTGTTAAACCGAAAGGGATTCAACGAGAAATATGCAAAAAGGCAAGCATATAAGTTTAAAGAGAAGCGTCCCTTTTGAGGAAAAGAAGGACTTATCTGGGGTGCATGCTGGCTTCAAATGAACATGACATGCTTCTTGGACTGGACGCCCGACCCACACAAACTTTCCAGCTTCTTGTGAACCCATTGATCTGCATTTCAAAATCAGGGAACCTTGCCAGGACTCTTTTAGTGGTGAGATACCTTCTTTTCGGCCGACAGCGCCCTTTGCGGGTTTTTGCTAATCGACCTCTCTCATTTCTCTTCTCACCGTCGCCCGATAGTGCTCTTTGCGAATTTTAAATAAGCGAACTCTCTCATTTTTATTTTCTCTACTCACCATCGCCTTATGGTGCCCAGAGGTTTTCACCGATAAGACTCTCTCATTTTATTTCTCTCAGTTTGAATTGTATCAGATTCCAACAATGACGTCTTCCACTTTCCTGCCTTTGCCAATTGATCGGAAGGACTTGGACAAGGTCTTTGGGGTAAAAAGGATTTTGGGCGGAACTACAACTTTGGAACCATTTCGGCGGATTCATGGCCGAACCATCATATCATCTGCCCCAGTTTCAACTTTTGGGGAAATTGGGATTTTTGTTTTGGTGTGACTAAACCTCAGGGAGAGGCTGCCTACGTATCCTTTCGGAATCAAGTCAAACGTAGTTCAGGTAAATAATGTTTTTTGTTTTTGTTTTCTCTTTATTTTTCCTTTCCTTTTTCTTTTTTTTTAAATTTTCTTTTTCTTTTTCTTTTTCTCTTTTTTTTTTCCGATAGTACTTCCGGGTTCCAAAGAGGGTGAACAAAAAAACATAACCGACTCAAAGGGTTTACGAAGGATTGATAGTGTTTGGGGTAATGGGAAGGAAAGCCTTCGTCATCTCAATTATACGAAAGCCATCGCCGCAGGAGGTCTAGACATAGTACCTTTTTACTGCATCTGCATTGACTGATGTTTCAGGATTATTTCCTTCAATGTCTCCCAGATACAGTGCTCCTCTCAGCAATATTTTCCAGATAATGTATGGACCCTTCCAATTAGGAGCGAATTTTCCTTTTGCTTCCTGGTGGTGAGGGGGGAATGCGTCTTAACACGAGTTGCGCCCCTTCAAAATTCCTGGGACGCACTTTTTTATTATAGGCGTGGGCCATTCTTTGTTGGTACAACTGCCCGGATGTGCCCTGAGTACACTCTTTTGTTGTAATGTATGGACCTTTCCAACCCGCGAACCAATTTTCCTTCAATTGTTTCAATTCTTTGTTTTATTTCCGCAAGGTTACCTTCTTTGCATTTCGACTATTGATTCATGATTTTGAAATCTGATAGCATTTTGGGGTCTAGGCATGAAGTCAGCAAGCATGTCATGTTATTTAAAGTTGTATTATTAGAGCTAAAGAGAAGAAATGAAGGAGAAAAAATAGCAAAATCAGAAAGAATAAAGAAAAATGAATGATGAAATATTGATTTCATTTTTTAAAATTTTGAAGATAACAGGGTTCACATTCGGGAATTTAAAGACAAGAAACTACAGGAAACATCCGAGTTACACCCTGGAATAACTCGGGATGCAGAAAAAGTAGCAGGACGGGTCTACCAGGACTCCCGCTTGATCGGGAATGGCGTAGCCTTCCAATTTTGGAGTTTGGCATCTGGTCCCATGTAGAGCACCTCAGCGGTGCTAGTACCTTCCCCTGGCTGAACTATGTCGGTTTCATAAAGCATTTGTCTCATAGCTCCACATACATCGTCGATTTCCTCAGCCGTGAACACCTCATCGTCTTCTTCTTCGCCATACTTAGGCTTGGAAAAAGTATCATAGAGAAGTGGCAGTAGTTGTGGCAGAACCCATCCTTCCTTCTTTCTTTCCTCGGCCCATTTCTCATCATCTGGGGTAGGGTGGAAGCCTATCCCGAAGAACTTTTCTACTATAGGTGGAGTTACCGGCTCGGATATTCCTTGTAAAGCTTTTCCCAACCCTTTTC
This sequence comes from Nicotiana glauca, assembly GCA_026770625.1. Taxonomy (NCBI): domain Eukaryota; kingdom Viridiplantae; phylum Streptophyta; class Magnoliopsida; order Solanales; family Solanaceae; genus Nicotiana; species Nicotiana glauca. Next base: position 13,667 of record MU781169.1, read on the forward strand.
CTGGTTTGAAACCGTGTCTAATCATCTCTTTGGCCACCATAATTAAAGCATTAGACAGGAAAGGCTGGGGGCACAGATTTCCCTCCTCGCACTGGTCAGCTATCACAATTTCAAAGGCTTGATAGATAATATGCTCGCTTCCTTCCCTCGCCTCCAAGCATGGGATAGATGGGTCACGATAAATGGACTGCTCATCTTCTCCGTGGAGCACGATCTCCTGATCTTCATACTCAAATTTCACCATCTGGTGGAGGGTGGAGGCCACAGCTCCTGCAGTATGGATCCAGGGCCTTCCCAGTAGAAAATTGTAAGATGTATCCATGTCCAACACCTGGAAGGTTACCTCGAAATCCACTGGGCCTATGGACAATATCAAATCAATTTCACCGATGGTATCCCTCTTAACACCATCAAAAGCTCTCACACAAACATTATTCGGACGAATCCTTCCCGTCCCGATTTCCATCCTTTGCAATGTGGAGAGTGGGCAGATGTCAACCCCCGAGCCTCCATCCACCATGACTCACTTGACATAGTAACCTTCATATTTGATAGTTAGATGCAAGGCTTTGTGTGGGCTGCTCCCTCTGGAGGCAAATAATTTTTACTAAACGAGAGTTGGTTGACGGCGAAGAATCTTTCTGCCATCCTTTCGAGTTGTTCAACTGAAGTTTCAATTGGCATATACGCCTCATTCAAAGTTTTCATTAGGATCTTCTGATGTTCGGCGGATTTGGTCACCAATGACATTTGCTCAGGATATTTCCTCAATTGCTCTACTGTTTCATAATCCAGCATCTTCATTTTTTGGAAGAAAGCCTGTGCTTCCTCAGAACTCACTTGCTTCTTAGGCGGAAAGCGCTTTCGTGTAGCATTGTTCACCTCTTGTACATTTGATACTTTTCAACAGAGGCTTTTCCTAGAAGTTCTCCCGAAATTTCCTTGCCCTTGTATGTAACCACTGTTTGCTGGTAGTTCCACGGCACTGCAGAGAGGTCTGTCATTGGCTTCTGTGGTACGCGTCCAATAATCAGTGGCTAACTCAGCCGAGGCGGTTTAATTGTCCCCCGTACCACATAAGCTCCTTTCGGAACATACATTTGTGTCCCCTTTTTCACTTCAAACTTCTTTGGAGCGCTCAAAACCAGTGGTTTCTCTTAGCGACCTCGTGGAACATAAAGAACCCCATTTTTAGGAGGCACCGTCTTTGCTTTCGTCTCAGTTTTCTTCTCAAGCTCAGTTTTGACAATTTTATTCTTCTTCTCCCCTTTTTCCTGCTTTGGGGCTGCCTTGGGCTTCCTTTCCGCATCGGCAATAGCTATTATGGCTTTCACGGCTGGGTTAAATTCCCGATCTTCACAAATCATACCGATTACCAGCCCGTTGTTGTGAGCGGGCAACAGATTATTGGTCAGATTCGGGGCTTCTTCATCCCTCAACACTATTTTTCCTTGTTCGATCAAATCTTCCACAACTTTCTTCAATGTCCAGCAGTTGTCAGTGCTATGCCCTTCAGCTCCTGAATGATAGGCACAGTGGACACCCCATTGATAGGATGGAGATTCCGGGTTCTGCCTATTTTGAGGGATAGGTTGCAGCAGGTTCATCTGGACGAGCTTCGAGAACAGACTAGAGTAAGGTTCACAAATTGGTGTAAAATTTGGTTGTCTGGGTGGTTCCCGAGGGCGGAAGTTATTTTGTGGTGGTCAGGGATTATATTGGTTTTGGTAGGGATGCTGGTTTCTATGGAATGAAGGTTGGTTTCGATTAGCTTGTGGTTGCAGTCGGCCGAAAGGTTGAGCATTCATGACTGCATAAGGTGGGGGAGCATAAGCTATATCTGTATGAGGGTAGTAGTGTTGAGGGGTTCTTTCAAAGAACACCGGTCTAGGAGCCCAGTATCTTCTTCCTCCCGATGCCGCCATAACTGTTTCTTCTTTCTTTTTGCCTTTGGCCATTCCTCCAGAACCGCCTTGGATAGCTTGTGAGGTTGCTCTTATGGCCGACTGGCTCATGATTCTGCCCGTTTTTAGCCCATTTTCTACCATTTCTCCGATTTTAATTGCCTCTGCGAAGGGCTTGCCCATGGCTGACATCATATTCTGAAAGTAGTCTGCTTCCTGGGCCTGCAGGAAAACAGTGACCATCTCTACCTCATCCATTAAAGGCTTCACTCTTGACGCCTATTCACGCCACTTAATTGCATACTCGCGAAAACTTTCTGAGGGCTTTTTCTTTAGATTCGCCAGGGAGTTCCTGTCTGGCGCAATGTCTATGTTGTACTGAAATTGTCGAACAATGTCTTGGGCCAGATCGTCCTAAATATGCCAACACGAGACATCTTGATCCATATACCACTCTAAAGCGATGCCAATTAAGCTTTCCCCGAAATATGCCATCAACAATTATTCTTTGCCACCGGCCCCCCGTAACTGATTGCAATACTTTTTCAAATGAGTAATGGGGTCGCCGTGCCCGTCATACTTTTCGAATTTTGGTGTTTTGAACCCTGAGGGTAAGTGTACATGCGGGAACATACACAGGTCTGTATAGGAGACACTCTTTTGCCCGCTCAAGCCTTACATATTTCTTAAGCTCTGTTCGAGGCTTCTCATTCTCTTTGGCATCTCATCTTGTTTTGGGGCTTTGGAGATTCTGTGTTTCCTCGGTGTAGGCTCGTATGGTGGTGGCCAAGAGTAAGTATATTGAGGATAATGAGGAGGGTCAGCCTGAAAGACGGGATTTTGGAATGTGAAAACTGAGGGGTCGAAAGCATGCTTGGGTAGCGATGGTTGTGATGTTGCAGAGCATGGTGGAGCCATGAAGACGTTGGGAGCATTTCCTGATGGGAACACCTGGGGGCGAGCCTCAGAAGGTGTTCCGAAGAAATGAGCAGTTATGGTAGGTTGCCCAGAGGAATGTTTGGGTGGCTGATGGGGACAGTGGTAACACCTCCAAATCTAGGGAATAACTCCGGGAATCCGGGGATGGTACTTGGAGGTTCCTTTCTGTTGTTCCAAGCATCCTATATTTCCATCAATCGTAGGCGCAATATCCAATTTTCCTCAGCTGTAATGGATTCAGAGGCCGGGACCCCCGAGATGGGGCTGTCGTCGGGTATGGGGATTGCAGGCAGAGTCATTTCAGACGACATCTCTGTACTTCCTTTGGATCTGGTGAAATAGCGATGTGAAGCCAGCTTGCCACAAACCAACCACTATTTCTAAAAAGCTCAGCTGGAATTGACATCAACAACGGTTAGTGTGAAACAAATAACAGATAGGTAACTGCACATTAGAGTATGATGCACCTATATAGTTAAATGAATATCTATATGTTTGCTTCGGTTGCATACGTCATCCCGGCTTTTCTTTTGTTCCCTTCGCTTTTCTTTCTCTTTTTGTTTTATTTTCTCTCATTTTCTTTTCCTTCTTCTCTTTTATTTCATTTTCCACTTTTTTCTTTTCCTTGGCTGTGGTTTTTCACTCAATGCCTTATTTTCTTCTTTTGCGTTTCTTTTTTTTTTTCTCTCTTGATTTTCTTTCATTTATTTCCCACGCGTTTCTCTTTTTTTTAAGGTCGAATCTTATGTAGATTACCTACGTATCATGACCCCGTATGAATCAGACCAGGCGTAGTTCTTTCAAATAAGGTAAATAAGCTAACTCTTTTTTTTGGAATTTTGGAAAGAAATGCTTTAAGAAGACAATGGGAAATTTGTTTGATTTTTCATTTTGATTTTGAATTTTTTTTGGAATTTTTAATTATTTTTTATTGTACTTTTGAGCAAAATATTTTTCGGACTCAATTTTTCAAAATTTGTATATTTTTTTTTATATTGGAAGAAAGACATCAAAGGAGTATTTTAATGATTTATTTTGACCTAAAAGGAAAAAGTGGCTAGTTTTCAAGATTTTTATTTAGGAAAACGAAGACTGGGTTTTGCAGATACGGCCTTTCAGCACTTCTAGGAGGAAGATTTTAAGGCTGTGCCCGCAAACCATTTTGAAAATGACTCAGGGTGGCTGTTCTTGCAAAAATAGCCTTCCGGCATCTTTTTGGAGACATTCGGCTTATTTTCAACAATAATGGCCTCACCCGACTTATTTATGATAAAAATTAAAATTTTGACATTTTTGGGCTATTTTTGCAAAAGGGAGGTTGGACCCAATGAGGGTTGCCTACGTATCTCACATCCGGTGAGAATCAAACCAGAGTAGTTCGGTCAGATTTGCCAAAATCAAAACTATTTTGAACAACAATTTTCTTTCTATTTTTTCAAATATTTTTCTCTTTTTCTTTGTTGTTTTCATTTTTCAAAAATCCGGCAGCGTTTCGGTACTATTTGGGTATTGGTTTTTTCAAAACAAATGGTCACCCTCACTTAGTCCTAATACTGCTTATTTTTCTATATTCCCACTCATTTAGACAAGCCAGTCAACATGCAAAGCCAAGCAAATAAATGCGCAAGTAGCACGTAAGATGCATCAGGATGGTCAATTCATTTCAGGTTACCTGTCCTAGAGGGACCCAGCCCTTGTGTTGAGTCCCCTAAGTCAAATGCACATGATGCAAACAAGCGTCCTACTAGGGATTCGTCATGAGTTTTTGTTCTTCTAGGTTTAAACCCTAGGTTTATTGGTCTAGACCTGGCTTATCCGAGCGGACAACTCGAGCCGAGGGGGAGGCAGCGTACCAGGGATACAGAAGCTCCGCCGGCTTAGCAACTTATCCAACCTCGTTCTAAATTGGGAAAGACTCTAAACAGAAGAGAAGCTACACAAAGTGCACCATTCTCCATGATGTAGAAGACTCAGAGAGAGGAAGGGATTCGGGACAGTTTATATATACAATTTCAACAAATATCAAAGCGGTAAAACATTTAGCACATATAGCATGGAACATGTAGAAAAATCAGATAAAGCCAAATATAACAATTGTACTAAGCTCGAATTCTTGATCCTTGAATCGAAATTTTGGGTTCGTGTCCCCAGCAAAGTCGCCAGAGCTGTCACACCTCCCTTTTTACACACCTACACCGAAGTATAATGTATAAGGGAGTTTTTCCATTTAAGGTGACATTATTCGAAATGGGATTATTTATTTATTTTCTAGAGTCGCCACTTGGGATAGGATTGGCTTTTGGTGTCCCAAGTCACCGGTTTAACTTGAATCCCAAATCGAGAAAAATTGTCGACTTCCCATTTGGAGTCTGCGAACCAGAAATTTTAAATAAGGAATTCCGTTGACCCGAGGGAAGGTGTTAGGCACCCCCGGATCTCGTTGTTCTAGCACGGTTTCTTAAATTATTATAAATGGCTAAAATCTGGTTTTTAAACATGTTCCAACCTATAGTGCAATTTCAAGATTATTTACCGCTTTTAATTGAAGTTTTTTAAGAAATTGAACATCGTTTAAAAATATGTTTTTGGATCACGTCACATGAAATGCACCCGGATCCTCGACACATTCTTATTCAATGTTTTTGGATTTGGATTTGGGTTGCATAAAATTCACACCCATATTTAAGAAGGTAAAATTATTAAAAGCGCGCCTAAAGTGACTAACGGGTTATTATCTTTGCGGAGGGCCATGAAATTCGCTAAACGGCACGCCCCAAATTTTAAGTATTTTAATATAAGTAATTAATGAGGGCCCCACAATTTATGCATTTTTTGTTTGGCGAGTCTCATCTAACTTTATTATTTTAAGGTCAACCTAAAGCAAACTACGATTTTCTATTTATTTTTTGTCTCAAAAAGGGCCTAATTAGTTTGCATTTATAAATTCGGGTCTCCAGTTCAAGTCCGAATCCAAATAAAAGGGAGGACCCTCTTAATTTGAGCCCGCTACCTAACTCGAAGCCTAAATTGATATTGCAAATTAATCCCCATATCCCTAATATAATTCTAAAGGAATTTGGCTTCTAGCATTTTTGGGGCCTTGAAAATGTGACCAAGATCTGTAACAGGAAGCTGGCCGGTCACTGGGCTTCAGTGAGGCCCAGACGTGAACTTTTCATAGCCTAAGAATCAGGTTGGTTGTTTGGGCAATGGGCTCAATTTCACAGCCCAATTGTCAGGAGTCCAGGCATGGGCAATTCTGAAAAAGGAAGGTTTAACTTGATTTTACTTGCAGTTTGTTTTTCTAACATTCAAATTACATGTGGACAATATACTGTGACCATAAGCATTTAATAGTAAGATTTTCAAACTTCTAATTTTTGAAACCTTAATTCTCAAACAAATTGAATTAACAGTGAGATCATGAACATATGAACGCCTGATCTTATATTAGCTGGAGCATGTAATCTATTTACAATCAAATTCCGATCAGCACCAACACTATAGCCGATTTTTATGCTATCTACTCACAATAGTTTGAATTTCCAGTTGTTAATATAGATGAAGATCGTGCTTTCAAAACAAGCTGCCAGTTCTAGTTATTTTCCTTGTTTTGAAAATGAAACTACCAAATACTCACACTACATTACCTACTGGAAGCAAGTTAACATTCACATGGCACTCATTGTAAGTCGTATCAGCACCTACACTGTTTCACTCGACGGGAAATATAATTCCCTAATTCTAACAAGGTTTAATAGTTCACTTGTCCTAAATCAACCAAACCCAAAATACATATGCTATCACAAGAGTCCAGTAGTCCAAATTATATAGTCCTATAATCAACAGTCAATGTTCATTTGAATATAAATCTAAGGAACTCTAACCTACACTAGATGACACATATATCACTAATACCTATCCATCTATAGACATATAATAATCGAATGAACAATGTATCAGGAAGCAAAGCTTTATTTTATTCCACTTCCATTCCAAAGGCTACATCAAGAGGAATTTGAGATATGTACTTGGATTTTAAACAAAATGAAAGGAAATTTAGGTCAGCTGGCAGCATCAGTATACAAAAGCAATTAGATAGATTTTGAACCCAGAAAATAGTGTCGATCAGCCCAGTAGTTGATTTTTAGTGGCAAAACCAGTAAGCAACCAAAAATAAGCTTGAATGACTCAAATTTGACTTGACATAACCCCAAATACTCTCGACAAACACCCCAGGAATGTTCAGAACACTTCAGCAACTAAATATTGAGCTAGACAGTGTAAATCAACAGCTGAAAATCCAAATTAACCTAAGGAACAGTATTTTGAGGATTTTTTGAAAGTTTTATGTTGTTTTTGGTTTTTTTCTGCAGAATTTCATATCTAATTGAAGGTTTCTAGAACTATAGTAGTTCAGATCTGAACTTCTTTTAATTCTTGAAATTCAAATTTGAGATTTAGACTTGCAAAGAATGGATTTTTGTGGGAATTATAAGCTGGAAAGGTTTTTGGGAATTTTCAGAGGAGTAAACTTGCAAATGAAGGCATTAGGCCTGGCTTTTATAAGCAGAGGAAGGGACAGAAGGTTCTGGAATTCTTCACCCACTTTTTCCCCTTTTTTATTTCAGAATTTAGTCAATAATCCCTAAGGTTCTGACTTGTTGCTCAAGTTATGGCCACTAAATTATTGAAATGTACAATAAGGCCCTATTCTAGAAGAGTCTAGGGTATTCTATCTGTTACTACAAGATTTTTCAATTTGGGAAAGTCTGTACTACTCTTGTCTTTATTCTGAAATTACTGAACCTAAAAGCTAAGCAAGAACAAAACTTAAACTAATCCTTGATCATGGAATTACCAATGCAATTAGTGAATTTTAACTAAATTAAACTAAACTGATCAAAACTAGCAAATCAAACACTGAAGATCAAAATCAAACAATAGCCAGACAAAATCGATTAGAACAGATAACAAAGAATTATAAACTATAGCATGTACTAGGACGGATTCAAAAATAACAATTAAGCTAACACCTAGAATTACCAAGGCAAGTTTAAACCAATCAAACAAAATTAAACTAGCAGCTGAAATAATGATAAGATCAGAATGAAAACATACTAATTTTCGGATTAGCACTTATTAACAACCAAAATTAGTGTGAAACAAATTAATCAACTAAAGAACAGGTTCATACTATTGGATATTAGAATTCAAAACAAGAAAACCGAGAAAAATAAACTCAAATACTAAACCCTAAACAAACAGCAATCCAAATCAATTAATCACGAAGCCAAACAGTTATGAAATATAATAACACCAGAAAAAGGAAAAAGAGAAGAAAAATCGGAGAACTCACTGATTTTCGGCTTTGATGCATTAACTTGAAATTGACCCCAAAAAATGATATTATATGTTTATTCCATGTCAAATAAACACATAATATCACTTTCAGGGTCATTAGACACTGGTAATCATGAGTCGCAATTTCAACCTTGCTTAAAACCCTAGATGTATAATTAGGGCCATCGGGTTGGGTTTTTTATGAAATAATCAAGAGTATGGGGTTTGTGGTGATCTGGGGGTTATGGGGTATGAGTTGGGTTGAGTTTGGACGGCGGCGCCACCGTGCACGGTGGTGGCGGCGGTGCTAGGGTTTCGGTTATTCGAAGAGTTGTGGCAGGATTTGGAAGAAACCAAAGCTGGATTTGGAATAGGGAGATGAAGAAGAGGCGATGGTGTAAATTTGGGCATCATCGAAAGCCGGCTGCCGTCGTGAGGTGATTTCCGGCGGCAGCATAAGGCGGAGCCGGCGGGGAACGACGAGTACAAGGAAGATAGGAAATGTTCTTTAGGGTTTCAGTTATTTTGGACATTTTTTATGTAAAATCAAGATCCATTAGGGGCCGTTGGATTGAAGATGATAGACGGCTTGGATTGAAGTAAACCAAACGGCGTCGTTTTGATTTTTTTAAAATGGCTGGACCGGATCAGGGGTTATTGGGCTGGGTAATTGAGATGGGTTTGGGGTTTTGGATCATTTTAAGTGGATTTTGGCCCCAAATTAGTCCCCCTCCCCCTTTTTATTTTAGATTTTCTTCTATTTTTCTTCTTTTGTTTTACCCCTTTTTTTGTACTATTTTCTGATTTTATTAAATGTAAGATATAAAAATGAAAGACCCAAATTGACTTTAAAATTAACTACTTTCTAATTTAAAGGAAAACTTAAGACAAATTCTAGAAATTGAAAGTAGAAATTCAAAGAACCATTTTTTGTTATTTTCTTTATTTTTTTGTAATATTAAAATGCACATTGTTTTGTATTTTTGAAATTATATCAATTAAAATGCACACAAAAATGCAAACAAGACAAAAAATTATGCAATTAATTCCTAAAATTCAAATAATAAAAGAAAAAAATCCTAATTCTAAAGAATTTTATAGGAGTAATTTAAGCGTGGAAAAAATCACGTGCTCACAGCGACGTGAAAAGCTTGTTATAAATTGATAATCTAGGGATTTTAATGGTACTATAGACATGGTGCAGGATGTTTCTCTTTGCTTATTTGATTGGGCTAATGTTGACGCCATACGGAAGGATATTTTGTCATATTGGCTCAGTAGCTGTACTTTTGAGAGCTTTGAGATTATGCACAGGTTGCTATAATGCTCATGAGTGGTTATCGCACAGTACTGATGTGGTAGTAGGATTCTTGTCTATGTGCTAGAGTAGTGAATAACTTGAAAGGAGGTTTGCTCAGTACATGATTAAGAGATTCAGCATTTTATTTCCGTCGAAGAAAAGGCAATCGGACTAGGAATATTCAGATTTGTGTTGATGGAATGATGTGACAGGGTATTTTTGAGCATGGTGGAGTTTTCATTTGTAATATGGTGTCGTTATCCTGAATGAGCGTGCTAAGTTTGCCGATGTTATGGTTTTCTCCAATTCGTCTCTACGATCGGGTGTATGAAATGGTGTCGGGGAAGCAGCTGTTATAAATTGCGGTATGCAAAATCGAATTGGTGTTTCTATTGTTGATGGCTCGAGAAAGATGATCTTCTAAGAGGTTTAAAGTTGGTAGCGACTCATTTTTTTGGGTGTTACAGAGATAGATTTGGAATTAGGGCAACAATTGAGTAGCAAAGGACGAGGAAGGATATGAGGGAGGTGTTTTGCGGTGGTTGAATTGCTAGAGGGTCAAGTGTGAAAGGTAGAAGTCGAGGAGTTACTTAAAGGAGAGGGTTGAACCAAAGTGGGAGAGTGGCAGAGTAACATATAGGTTCTGTGGTAGGATGGCCACACGCCTTGAGGATAGTTTGGTGCCATTTGGGAATTCATGGTGGATAGGGACTAGGTCCATGAATTTTATTTGGATGCAACATGACTTCGAGTTTGCAATGCATTGTTAAACTTTTAGCTGATCTCAAAGGGGGAGAAGGAACCTCTGTGAGTCCTAGGGACATGTAATTGTAGTTTCAAGCTAAGTGGAGAGCCCCAACGTCTATGATTGGATTTTGTGGTTGTCTATTTTTACGGTTTCTGGTTATCGGCATATTGGTGGGTTATTACGACTAGGTAAGGAAAACGTCAGTGGTAATTTGAGCAAGGGATTTGAGGAATGTGTACTATCTTTGGCTTATCGATTCATGCTAAGGTTTTGGAAAGACTCAGAGTCTATGCTTCGTGTGGATGTGATGTATAAGGAAAGGAATTCAGACAGTTGTTCCTTAGAAAGGGTGTTCATATGCTAGCAGAGCCCTGGAGTGTGATTATATTCGGGAACAATTCAGAGTGGGCGACTCTCAACAATGGTCCTAGTGGGTTCAAAGTTAAAGTGTGGTTCCTAAGGATTTCGAGTCCGTAGTATGGCTGAGTATCGAGCTTTTGCAGCAGAGGCTTGGAGTGTTCTATGTTATCATCTGTCGGTGGTGTAGCATTGTAGGAATGGGAGAAAACAACTTCAGATTCATGGAAGAATTATCAGAATAAGTGTACCCGTTAAAGATGATAATATGCGCACAAGGAAAATATGAGATGATTTGTGGGTTTTGAGATAGCGTGATCTCGTGAAATAAGGCCACTCAGGATGAGTGTGGATTTGGGTTCACTATGTTTTAAATTGAGCTATTATTATTCCTAAGGCAAGTTTGGAGTAAATTAGAAGAATTCGGATCGGTCAACAATGGTTCAATTGGCACGATTGTGGCAATGATCAGTTCCTTCAGCATGTTAGGTCATACATGTGATTTGTGGCGGTAAGTGCGAGGTTTGATGGCCACTATAATTGATTTTATATTGAGGCATTCGAGATTTATGGCATGTTATGGGTAGATGGATCACGAAAGAGTTGTGGTGGTTTAGACCACCACTCGAGGTTTGTATTTTCTACAGTTATGGGAATTCAGACACGTGTTGTGATGGTTCTCCTGAAATGAGTTAAGTGAAAGGTTTCGATATGCTGGGTGTTTATTCTATTAGTGGTTCAGGAGTTATAATGGAATTATAGCATTCTCACGTATTGGCATGCTAGGTGCAACGAGGGACATGGGAATTGAAAGTTGAGGATCAAGGTTACGGTTCAGTGTAGATAAGAATGTTACAAGCTTGGGTGAGCAGGAAATGATTCAGATGTTAGAGTAATCTGGTATTGTCTTTAGCGTCACCTGAGGTCGGTGTCATGTGTAAGGGGCTTTGTTTTCTGATTTGCCTTACAACATTAGTATGGCCGGTGGTATTAGTGTGCAGACTTGTTACCTGGTGCAGAAGGTCGTGGGAGTGTATCCCACGGGAAGATGGTATAAGTGTGACCAATATTCACTTTATTGATTGAAGATTTGAAACCAAGTATGGAGATTATAGTACTATCGGTAATATGAGAGTTTAGGCCTGGAAGGCGCTCCATTCATTTGGTTACGAACTGTGGATGTTTGTGTGAGATTGACGGTTGTTCTTTTGTGTCATGGGAAAAAGGGTTAGTGTAGACCGTTGAAGGGTTATCATCCCAGTGTGGTACAGTCAGAATCAGCTTGAAGTCCGCTGGTGGATCCAAATGTGTATGTGACTATATATCAGGTGGATGAGTTCATTTCAGCTTAGCGTTCTTTTCGAAGGAATCTTCGGGCCCTGGATGTTATTATTTCGCCAACTACGCCGTGTAATCTATATTATGCCAGGTGGGTTGTGAGGTGGTTTGAATATTCGTACTCGTATTGAGATCTCGTGTAGTTTGTGGTGTTGTGAGAGCAGGATGACTCTCGAGATACAGGTCATTTACTGCACCATGGTTGTGCTTGAGTTTCGTATCGTATGGCGCTATCCGTCTCCCTAAGATTTGTATTATTCACTTCACGTGCTTGTGGTCAATATTCGAGTATTTCGTAGTTATAAGCATTTAGCTCGGTAAGTATTTTCTTATAGATTATTATGTGTGGATCGGGTGGCACACCGCTACGGGTATCATGGTTGGATCGGGTGGCAAGCCATCACGGGTATCATAGTTGGATCGGGTTACACGCTGCAACAGTGTGATGTTGAGTACAGTATCCAACTCCTTCTATTGTGTGTATTGCTTCTCGTTTTCTGAGGAAGGTTCATAATATCTTTTCGGTTGTTTAAATTAGTTATGTGGGCTGAGTAGTTCATTCCCTTATGTATTACATTCCAGTTTGTAGCTCGTTGGCACATTGTTGCATTATATGAAACTTTTGGCAAAGTCTGAGGTGGCTTATTGCTTGAACAGCTTGTACTGGGTGACACCGAGTTTTGGGATGATTATGGATTGTTCTATATTGAAATATTTAAAAGTACTATTAATTACTCTGTAAACCCCCATTCTTTACTATTTAAACTGAAGGAAAATGTGATTTCAAAAATAATAAAATGAGAACCAAATTAAGTATTTATTGTTGGGTTGCCTGATAGTGGTGTCCGACGACAACACAATCTTAATGGATTTTGGGTCGTGACATATGGCAACTGCGAATGTTTCACATCCCCATTTTCATCGCATTTGTGATGAATAGTTTGCAAGTGCGAACTTCAATCCTTCTGCAAATACAACCCGTTAATCGCATTTGTGATCACTGCTTGCCCAGCCCCCACTTCGCAAAATGCGAATAATGGCTCCCCGTAAATGCGACTTCTTGCAAAGAATTTGCCCAGCCCCCAAGTACTCTTCGCAAAAGCAAAGAATTTGCTCGCAATTGCGGGCCTGTCAGCATAGAGAGTGATCGCAAATGCGAACAATGATCTCGCAAGTGCGAGATCATATGCCAGTTATAGAAATTGCAGAACCAGCAATGCTCTAAGTCCAATTTCACTCTGTTGCCTATCCGAAACTCACCCGAGCTCTCGTGGCTCTGAATCAAAATTACACACAAGTCTAAAAATATCGTACGAACGTGCTCGCGCGATGAAATCGCAAATATAATACCTAGAACTATGAATTGAGCACTAAATCAATTGAAATTTTCAAGAAAACTTTGAAACTTCTATTTTCACAACCGGATGTCTGAATCACGTCAAACCAACCTCGTTTCTCACCAAAATTCATAGGTAAGTCATAAATATGGTGTTGGACCTATACCGGGTACCGAAACTAAAATACGGACCCGATATCCAAAAGTCAAACCATTGGTCAAACATTTCAAAACTTTTAAATTTCTACAAAGTCCGATAACTCGGGCTAGGGACTTCCGTAATCGATTTTGGGCATACGCCCAAGTCTCAAATCACGATACGGACCCACAAGTACCTTCAAAATATGAATCCGGGTCCGTTTGCTCAAAATGTTGATTGAAGTCAACTCAAATGGATTTTAAGGCATAAATTTCATATTTTCTCAGTTTTTAACATAAAATCTTTTCGAAAACAAGCCCGGACTACACATGCAAATTGAAAAGGGATAAAATGAAGTATTTAAAGCTTTGAAGTGCAGAATTAGGTTCACAAAAATAATATGACCTATTGGGTCATCACAAAGAGTTTATAATGAAAGGTTAACAACGAATTGATTGCGTTTGCCATCAATTTAATTTGGATCTTTGTCAATGCATGCCCAGTGCTTGGACTCGACTCAAACAGAAGAAAATATAAAGAAACATATATATCAGGATCACTAATTCTTGCTTCAGTCGAGAAATGGTTACAAGTTCAGTTTGAATCACATTTCATTATTAGATTTGCATATTTAATTTATAATTTGATAAAAATAATAATTAATCTACTATCACATATATTATCAGCGTATACAATTTAAATTCATATTTTAATTGCAAAAATTGCGTTATAGCATTATCCATTATATGTAGAACTAAACTTCTTGCATATTACACCCTCCACAACTTTAATTTCTGCACCCACAAAAGGAAAAAGGCCCGCAGAGAGAAAAAAAAGAATGAAATTTATTAGGTACTTAGGGGTCGTTTGGTAGGATGCATTCGGTAAAATAATGCATGCATTAGCTTTGTGCATTAGTAATACTTTATTTGGTACACTTTTTGAACCTATGCATTAGTTATGCAAGTATTAGTTATACACCCTATTTGGTATTATCCTATGCATAACTAATGCATAAGAAACCATGGCATTAACAATGCAATGGATTTTAATGCATGCATTAACTTAGTTAAAGATAAAATTGTCCTTCAAATTTATGCTTGATTACAATATATTATTATATTAAAGGAAGTTTGAAATAATCCAAGAAAGTGATAAATAAATTTATATCCCTAGTAAATAAATTAATACTTAGCATATTTTCTTTTCTTTTTTATAAATAAATATTAAGTTCTACACTACAATATATCTAAACAAATTAAATAATTTTTTAAAACCTTTTTTTTATAAAAACATTCCTCGACATATGTTTTTTAAAAAAAATAAAGTAATGGATTAGTTATGAGGGTATTTTGTAAACAAACAATTCTTTTAAAAATTGTGCAATGCTTTTAATACATCAAATCAAATAATGAATAAGAAATATCTCAGCATAACTAATGTCAGCACAACTAATGCAATTATTACTAATACCAGCATTACTAATACACTATGTTCAGCATTATTTTTATACACACTACCAAACGACTCCTCAGTATATTAATGATGTTTGAACATACAAGTAAATAAATGTACACATTTTTCTAATAGTTCGATTTTTAGATGAGAATGTCACACATTTAGCCATATTATTAGAGTTAATAGAGAGTATGGATTCTCAACAACATACATTATTCAAAACAAAATCTCATGTGTTTAGGCCATCTATGGCACGAGGCCGGTTATGGCAAGCCTATGTCAATTGCACAAACTCGGTCATGGCAGACGATTATGGCACGAGGTCGGTCACGACAGGCCACTATGGCACGAGGATGGCCGTGGCATGACTATATCAATGGTAAAAATGAAATATACAATCACAAAGCCAAGAATCCCAACATATTTTCAACGATCTTCTCAGCCCCCTTTTCTTTGATTAATGTCGAAAAATCCCTTATTTTTCCAGGCTCATAGAAAAATATGTTGGGATTCTATGCTTTAGGATTGTGTATCAATGGTAAAATTATATGACTATAAGAACTCATGAAATATATCACGACCCAAAATCAACCGTCGTGATGACGCCTATCGTAGAACTGGGTCAACCTCAACTCAACAATCCAACACAGTAAAATAACCTTAAAAATAACGATGGAAGCAGTTAAAATAAAACAAACCTTTTTGTAAACATAACAAATCCCAAAGTACGATACAATCCAGCCCAAAACTGGGGTGTCACTGAGTACATGAGTGTCAATTCGGAATACAATCCACTACAAAATCTAGAGAAAACAACTAAAAATATATAAAATATAATAAAGGAGACTCAAGACTTGTGAACGTTGTGCAACTGTCTTGATAGTCTCCAAACTCTGGGGCCTCAATCAGCAACCACCATCGTGAACAGAGTCGCCTGGATTTGCACACGAGGTGTAGAGAGTATCGTGAGTACACCAACTCAGTAAGTAACAAGTCCAAACTTTGTATTGAATGGTAGTGACTAACTCAACCACAACAGATATAATAGAAATAAATGTGCAAAAATGTAGGCATGCTTTCAAGTTAAATAGACAGCTCAAAGCAATAAAGTAAATACAGATCTGGACAGCTTAAGGTGTATAACTCAACTATCCCTACATGCCAATGCACATACTATATGAAATACACCATGTTCTCCCACTCTCAAGTGCTCAACCACTTGGTATTGTATATGGCCATCCGGCTCAGGGAAGATCCATCCTGGAATATATACAATATTGACTATAAGTCATCTAGTATCGAGGAAAAAGGCAATCTAACCCTGTGGAGAAGATCCATCTCCAGGTATCAAGTACTTCAGACGATCCATGTCCAGGGACATCCATCCCTCACTATTATTATTCGCGCTTACTGGGGTTGTGTTACAGACTTCAAAGGGTCTCCTACAGCCCAAGCGCTATCACAAATCAATATAAATTCTAAGGCATGCAGCCCGATCCCATAACTGTCACTTATAATCAGGATCTCGGCCTCACTCAGTCATCAATATCTCCAGTCTCACCCATGGGCTCACAATGTCATAAAACTAACCACAGAACAATGATATGATGAATCAATAAATAACTGAGATTAAGATATTATATAAAAATACATGAATATGATTGAGTATGGGATATCAATGGAAATAGTGAGATGATAACAAGAAACAACCATTAAGGTCCCAACAATACCTGCATAAAGCCTAAACATGATATCTAGCATGATTTACAGCTCAATTACTTTATCACATGATGAAAACATGGATATCAACATGATAGAGTCACTAAACGGTGCCATGGAAACACCCAGGTCACAATTCTCACGGTGCACGCCCGCACGCCGATCACTTGGCATGTGCAAAACCTCAATACCAATCACCTAACATATAATTTGGGGTTTCGAACCCTCAGAACCAAGTTTGAAAGTGTTACTTACCTCGAACCGAGAAAAATCTTACTTCGCAATGCCCTTGCCTCTTAAATTGGCCTCCAAATGTCCTAAATCTAGCCACAGGTAATACAATACAATCAATATAGACTAAAGGGATCAATTCCAAAAGAAAACTACCAAATTAGAGTCAAAATCTGAAATTAACTCAAACCCGGCCTCTGGGCCCACATCTCGAAATCGGACAAAAGTCACAAAACTCGAAATCTCATTCACTCACGATTCTAACCATACCAAATCTATCAAAATCCGACCTTATTTGGTCACCCAAATCCCATAATTCCACTATCCAATTCTCAAGCCCTAATCTCCCAAATTTAACTATAAAAACTCACCAACTAGGTAGGGAAATCAGTGGGGAAACAAGATTTATGATCCAAAACGAGTTCAAGAAGCTTACCTTAATAATCCCCTCGAAAATCTCCTCCAAAATCGCCTAAGTCCGAGTCTCAAATGAGAAAATAAGACCAAAATCGCGAACCCTTACCTTTTAAGCTTCCACCAAGACTTTTCGCACCTGTGGGCCCTATGTCACCTATGCAATGCGGCATCTGTGAAAATACCATCACAAGTGCGAATTCCACTTAAAATTCAAGTTTTCGCTCCTGCGACTGTACGACCGCATCTGCGACTACTGCAGGTGTGGAAATCCATCGCACCTGCGACTCCCCCTCGCACCTGCACCCAGCTGCCCACTTCTGCGATCCTTGTAGGTACAGGAACATCTTCGCACATGTGACTTCTGCCAAAATCGCCCTTAGCCACTTCTGTGGCTACTCCTTCACTTCTGAGGGCTCGCACCTGCGATTCCCACTCCGCAGGTGCGGTTACACTAGTAGCAGCAACACTTCAGCTGCAATTCCTTAACTCAAATAAAGCTGTCAACCACCCGAAATCACCCTGAGGCTATCGGGACCACTTCCAAACATACCAACTGGTCCTATTACCCGTTACGAACTTAGTTGAACCTTTGAATCACTCTAAAACAACATCAAAACACAAAATTACACCTGGATTCAAGCCTAAAGGACTTCTGAACTTTCGAATTCCACAAATGATGCCGAAACCTACCAAACCATGTCCGATTGACCTCAAATTTGCACACAAGTCAGATGACACCACGAACCTACTCCAACTTCCAGAAATCCAATCCAGCACCGATATTAAAATTTCCATTGCCAGCCAATATCGCTAAAGTTCTAACTATCGCCAATTCAAGCCTAATACTACTACTGACCTCCTAATCATATTCCGGACGTGCCCCTAAGTCATAAATCAGCTAACAAAGTTAACCGGACCATAAAAATTCAAATCCAAGGTTGTTTACAGATATGTCAACATCTGGTTAAGTTTTCCAAATTAAGCTTTCAATTAAGAGACTGTGTCTCAATTCATACCGAAACTACTCCGGACCCGAACCAACTAACCCGGTGTACCATAATATAGTTGTAGAACAAAAAAGAAGTAGAAAATGGGAGAACAAGGGTACAACTCTCAAAATGACTAGCTGGGTCGTTCATCCCCCTCTTAAACAAACATTTGTCCTCGAACGGGTCTAGAAACATACTTGGAGACTCAAATAGGTGTGGGTATTTTCTCCGCATCTCCCGCTCAGTCACTCAAGTAGCCTCCTCTGGGATGACCTCTCTACTACACTTTCACTGAAGCTATATCCTTTGACCTCAACTTTCGAGCCTGACGCCCCAGAATGGGCACCGGTTCCACATCATAAATCAAATCACCATCCAACTGTACCGTGCTGAAATCCAAAACATCATATGGATCACCAACATACTTTGAAATACTTGATGCACACTCGACAAGCTAGGTGGCAAAGCAAGCTCATAGGCTACATTCCCAGCCCTCCGAAGCACCTCAACTGTTCCAATAAACTGATGGCTGAAATTATTGTTGATACCTAATTTTTCCTTATATATTTTCAATATGCAAAATATCTTTAAAATATCATATTCATGCATATATAAGAATGTCCAATTTTTTTTTTATTATTTTCCACAATCTTTTAAAGGTTTTTAAATCAATTTATTTCCCTCTTTTATCCATAAAAAACCCAATAATTATGGTCAAAATTATTATTGTTTGATGATTTATTTATTTTATCTTTATATTTATGCCAAAATATGGCTAAAATAATTTATTTTCATATTTTTACAATTTTATCTAGTATTTTTAGGCTAAATTGCATATAATTACAATATTAGCCCCTTTTAAGGTTTAATTAGGTTTTACATTTATAAAATGGGATTCTGTATTTTTAAATCGTTAATTATATATTATAAATTATTTTTGTTATTTCAATTTGTTTTCTAAAATTTATTTACTATTTTTTGTAAATTAAAAAGGGAAAAGTGGCTATTTAAATTTTAGCCCAAAGTGGTTTTCAATTTGATCCCAAATTAAACCCAATTTCCCTAGCCCAATTTCAATTTAAAGCTGACCCCTACCCAAACTAAACCATCACAACCCGAATTCCCCACCTACCCTTTTAATCCAGGCCGTTGATCATTCAGATTAATGACTAGCATTCACCCTTCCTAAAATAAACCTAAACGGCCCCTTACCCTAATTCACTTTTCACCAAATACCGCCCTTGAATCCCTTCCCTCTCAATTCTCTCTGTAGCTTCATATGAACCCTAGCCACTGCCACCCTATTCCACCATAATCCACCTCAATCCCCACCAAATCCATGGTCTCCTATGGCTGTTTGGGATGAATACCAGCCTCCTACATCTTCTGGTGGCCCGTTTGTGTGGTTTCATGGCCACATCTCAAGAGGATCTGGTCCAGTCCTTGCTCAACCGCTATTCATGGCCTTTTTCCGGCCGTCCATGACCGTTTAAGCCATATCCTTGACTTTTCCGGATATATCGATAGCTTTCAAAGTCTTTCTCACCTTTTCTAGGCTCTCTGAAACCCTAGCTTTAAGGCCTTTTGATTTTTCTTTAAGATCTATCTTAGATCTATGATTATTACGAACTTCTTAAGTGTTTTCTCGAAGGTTCTTCGATTTTCTTTCAAAATGACTCTTTATTTTTCAACGATTAGATTTCTCTTAACATCTTTTTAAAGAACACTTCTTTGTTTTTGTGTGTTGTTTCATGATTTTGACTATGTTCAAACGAATTGTTTATGATTTCCTTCTACTTGATTCAACATGTTGAAAACCCTAAGTCTTTTGGTCTTATCCGAGTTCTGAAACTGTTCTTGTTTGTTTGAGTGTATACTTGTTCGATTAAGTTCTTTGTTTCTGACTCTCTTTTCTTTATTTGACTTATCTGATTTTGAGTTCTTACCATCTTTTAAACTCGACTATTGTTAATACCCTAATTTCTTAAAAAGGTTTTCCTCACTTGTTACTGTGAGACCTTTACTTGTTTATGACTCTCTTTACCTGTTACTATGTTTTCTTCACTTTCGATTCTATGTGACTACTTGACCTTGTTGCCTACTGTGCTTCGACTAGATCTCTTTTCCTACTGAATCTTAGCTTATTCCTGCTACTAATGCATATTTGTGTTGTTTCTTTTGTGGATATGTTTGGCCTCGCATGTCTGATACTTCTGTTCATTCTATTTATATATTGAAGTGCAGAATCATATTTCTTTCTTGATTGATCTTGATTTTCTCAATCTTACGACTAATTGCAAAGGGTTACCTTATAAATACTAATTCTTTTACTCATTTATTTGAAATTAATTGATTCCTTTCCTTTACTGTGATATTTTACCTTACTGAATCTTTTCCCAAAACTAAGTATATTTCTGTACTCGGACTCAATGCGTACCTTGTACTTTTACTGCCCCCTTATATGTCAATAATCAATCTGTCCCAAGATGATTTCTTTCCTTAATTAGACCTGTTAGTATCTGTTAAACTGTGATTCCTTAATTAAAGGGAATCACTTGGGTTAATTGATTCTGATTATGATTATTTCCATGTTTGTGTTAAGACTTTACTGATTACCTTATTATTCACTCATTTTCAAAACTATAAATACCCTACTCTTTTTCTTTAAACACACGAACAATTTGAATTCAGAACACACTCTTACACTCAAAACTCTCTCTTTTCTCTACTACTACTTGTGCTACTGGTTCGTCTAGCCGGCTGAAAGCTAAGGCTAGACTGTGGAATCTTGCTTACTTTTCCTTTTTGCACTTTGCTTCTCTACTGGTATGTCCTAGTTAATTTTCAAGGCTCAACAACAACATGTTTTCTTTATTTGCTTCACTTTCTCATCCTTGTATACTCCTACTTATGTTTCTGCAGTCAATTTACGTTACTAGCATGCTGTAATATGTTCCCTTCCCTTTTAAATTAATGCTTCCCTGTGTGTGTACTTTTTTGGTAACTGGTTGTGTATTTGTTGTCTTATGAACCCCAAACCCTATCCCCTCCAATGTGTTTGTGTTCTCTAGTTGGTTTGTGATCATGCCAGCATCAGTTATTGTTGTGCATGACCAAACCAAACCCCTACTGAGGTCATGTGCTTATATACAATGTATCCCCAAAACCATTTGACCCCTTTGTGTGACTACTGATTCTGTGTGTTTGAGTTTTGTTCATTACCCCAACTGATTTCAAACACTTCTACTACTGATTACTTTCAAAATGGACTTGCCAGTGCAATTTTAAACAAACTCTTCTTCAAACTGTGTGTTATGTACTTCCACTATGCTCTTAAAACCTAGGTTCTGCCCTTTTTGTGTGAGCCTAGCCTTGGGACACTTGAGCTCCCTCTAAACTTGGACACATAATAGCTGGCCCTTCTACAATGCACTTACTCTGTCTAGTTATGCAAATCTGGGTGTGAGCACTGCCCGGGATCCCATGAGGTCCTTAGGGAACTCTGAAATACCCAGATATGAGAAAGGCTTTGAAAAAACATTGGTATTTGAGGTGGTTTATTCCATAACTCAGAAAGGAAGTCAGAATCAGGCTTCATATGGTTGCAACTTCTTATTTCGCACTATTTTTTGATGTAATTCAAGTATTTGGTCTATAATAATTTGTAACAAATATTGGGGTTGGATAGGGAAAAGGGATGGAGTGGTCATGCATGCTTTAGCTATTAGAAGGGTAGATAACATGTCTATATGGTGTGTTTTGACATGTTTTGTTAGAAAACATGCCTATAGGATATGCTTTGGTTTAATAAATTCTGCATGCTTTAGTTTCACACAAATAGAGATCATGCCTATAGGATTGAAATCAATTTTAATAGAAATCATGCCTGTAGGAATTGCGCTTTGATCAAATAAATCTTGCCTACTTCATTTCATGTTCAATTAGATACCATGCCTATAGGACCCAAATCAGCCTTTAATACTTAGATACCATGCTTGTAGGAACTAAAATCATCTATAATAGAGATCATGTCTATAGGATCTAAAACCAGTTTAGTTAAAAATCTGTTTGACTCGTGGCTGTCTGAATTAGATTAAATGGCCTACTCTTTTAATTAATATGCTTAGAAAGCATGTCTTTAGGATCCAAATCACTCGCTTAAAATTTTTTACTGTCTTGCTGCACTCCTAATTAGTAATAGATATCATGCTCATAGGACATCACTACTACGCCTAGGCAAGCCTTAGGTTATAATAATGATAAAACTGAATCTGACTTTGTTTAATTAGCAACTACTACAACCAGCAGGCAGGCCTGATTCAGACTTCTTATCTGAGTTATGTAATAAATTTGGTAGTGCTTCAAAAATTTAAACACCACTTTAGTACTTTAAATTCTGACCCTAATTGTATTTCAAGTCATGTTATTTATATACATTGTCTGCGGAGGTATATATGAGCCCTTTAAATTGTTTATATTTTTCCCTTCAAAGTGTAGTCCTAAGTGTTTTTGTAAGTTACCTTAGCCTTTTTACCTTTAAAACATAAGAGTCAGCCTAAAATCCTTCCTTTTATAGGAATAGTAGTCCTAAATTCTTCCAGCACTAATAGGAATGTGACGGGTAATAGCATGTAATAGAGGTCGAGACCAATCTGCGCTCTAATACCTTAATGGGGTGGGAAGGGTAGATATGGATATGATGACCGATGCGCTAATACCACGTGTATTCCCTCTTCTGAGGAGTGTCATACTGGGTATTGCATTGAGGTGATCCATATTGTAAATAAACCTAGGACCCCCCTCTCTTTTACGTTCTCAAGTATATTGTAACTCCTTTTCAAATTTCGCCTTTCAATAATTGTTTTCAAACTCTTGTGTGTCTAATTTAAATCCCTTATTACTTGAGCCTTTATTTGTTTACTTGCTAATTGCACAAATTCACAAAAAAAACTATCTGGCCGGGAACCACACTAGAGGATCCTGAGAGCTGCCTAACATCTTCCCCTTGGGATAATTTCAAGCCCTTACCCAATCTCTGGTTATCAAACATAGTTGTAAAAGAACTCTATAGGTGTCCTAATGCACCTTAAATCATTAGGTGGCAACTCTTCAAATACCTAATTCCCAAAAGGGAAATGAGTCATTACACCCCATAAATGTCAAAACCCGATTCCGCGAGGAAAAATGGGGGCACGAAAATTTCCCTGCTTCCCAAATCTCATAACACCCTTCAAGGATTAAACCTTCAGCAAAACATTCCCCCAACCATGTAAGACACATCATGGATCTTTCTATCAACATAACTCTTTTGTCTCGACTGCGCCCTACGAAGCTGCTCCTGAATAAATTTCACCTTGTCAAGTGCATCCTTAACTAAGTTTGTACCCAAAAGCCTAGCCTTACCCGGCTCAAACCAACCCACCGGAGATCTACACCGCCTCCCTTATAAAGCCTCGTACGGAGCCATCTGAATACTCGACTAATAACTATTGTTGTAAGAAAACTCTGTGAGTGGCAGAAACTGGTCCCATAAACCTCCAAAATAAATGACACAAGCGCATAGCATGTCCTCGAATATCTAAATAGTATGCTTGGACTGTCAGTCCGCCTGAGGGTGAAATGTTGTGCTTAACTCAACCTGAGTGCCCAACTCTCGCTATACCTACACGACCCTCCAAAACTGCGATGTAAACTGCGTGCCTAGGTCTAAAATGATTGAAACTGGAACATCATGAAAGCGAAAACTCTCTCTAATGTAAATCTCAGCCAACGTATCTGAAGAATAGGTAGTACTCACAGGAATGAAATGCACGAACTTGGTCAACCGATCCATAATCACCCAAAAAGCATCAAACTTCCTTGAAGTCTGTGGGAGTCCAAATATGAAATCCATATTGATCCGTTCCCACTTCGATTCTAGAATATCTATCTTCTAACGCAAGCCACCTGGTCTCTGATGCTCATA
Organism: Nicotiana glauca; assembly: GCA_026770625.1. NCBI lineage: Eukaryota > Viridiplantae > Streptophyta > Magnoliopsida > Solanales > Solanaceae > Nicotiana > Nicotiana glauca. The sequence goes on from MU781169.1 coordinate 37,850, forward strand.
GTTCACGTGCTGATAGTTGAGATAACGAGCTACAAACTCAACTATGCCTTTCTTCATTCTCCTCCACCAATAGTGCCGTCTCAAATCTTGATACATCTTCACGACACCGAGATGGATGGAATACCGCGAATTGTGGGCCTCCTCAAGAATAAACTCCAGTAGCCCATCCATATTGGGTACACATATCTGGCCCTGCATCCTCAATACCCCTTCATCACCGATAAACACATCTCTTGCATCACCGTGCTGAACCCTGTCTTTGAGGACAAGCAAATGAGGATCATCATACTAGTGCTATCTGATGCGATCGAATAAGGAAGACTGAGAAACTATACAAGCTAGAACCCAACTGGGCTCCGAAATATCCAATCTCACGAACTAGTTGGCCAAAGCCTGAACATCAACTGCAAGGGATCTCTCACCAACAAGAAGGAATGCAAGACTACCCATACTCACTGCCTTTCTACTCAAGGCATCAACTACCATATTGGCCTTTCCCGGATGGTACAAAGTGGTAATATCATAGTCCTTTAGCAGCTTCAACCATCTCCGCTGCCTCAAATTGAGATCCTTCTGCTTGAACATGCTGGAGGCTACGCATGGTTAGTAAATACCTCACAAGACACACCATAGAGATGGTGCCTCCAAATCTTCAGTGCATAAACAATGGCAGCCAAATCCAAATCATGAACGGAGTAGTTCGTCTCATGGGGCTTCAATTAACGCAAAACATAAGCAATCACTCTACCCTCCTGGATCAAAACGCACCAAATACCGACCTAAGAAGCATCACAATATACTTTATAGGAACTAGAAGATGATGGTAGAACCAACACTAGAGATGTGTTCAAGGCAGTCTTGAGCTTCTGAAAGCTCGCCTCGCACTCATTGGACCACCTGAAAGGAGCATCCTTTTCGGTCAATTTGGTCAAGGGCAATGCAATAGACGAGAAACCCTTAATGAACCGACGGTAATAACCAGCTAAACAAAGAAAGCTCCAAATCTCTATAGCTGAGGACGGTCTGGGCCAACTCTGAACTACCCCTATCTTCTTCGTATCTACTTGAAAACCCTCACTGGACACCATGTGTCCCGAGAAAGCCACTGAACTGAGCCAAAACTCACACTTGGAGAACTTGTCATAAAGCTTCTCCTCCCTCAGCTGCTGCAATACAACCCTCAAATATTGGGCGTGCTCCTCCTGGCTACGAGAGTACACAAGGATATCATCGATGAACACAATAACAAACGAGTCGAGATACGGCCAAAACATGATGTTCATCAAATGCATGAACACCACTGGGGCGTTGTCAGCCCTAAACATATCACGAGGAACTCATATAGACTATAACGGGTCCTGAAAGCTATCTTAAGAATATCCGAGTCCCTAATCTTCAACTGGTGATACCCTGACCTTAAATCAATCTTTGAGAACACCCTCACTGCCTGAAGCTGGCCAAATAGATCATCAATGCGAGGCAAAGGATATTTGTTCTTGATTGTGACTTTGTTCAACTGCCTGTAACCAATACACATTCTCATAGTACCATCCTTCTTCTTCAGAAATCGAACTAGTGCACCTCTAGGTAACACACTAGGCCGAATAAAACCCTTATCAAGGATTTCCTGAAGCCGCCCTTTAATTCCTTCAACTCTGTCGGTGCCATACGTTACGGTAGAATAGAAATGGGCTGAGTTCCCGACACCAAATCAATACCGAAGTCAATATCCCTATCCGACGACATGCCCGATAGTCTCTAGGAAACACAATCAGAAAGTATTGCACCACTAAACTGAATCAATGGTAGGAGTCTCTGCACTAACATCCCTCACAAAGGCCTAATAAGAAAGACAACCATCTGTTGGGCCTTCAATAATGAAATCACTTTACTAGGAACATAATCTAATGAACATTGCCATTCAATTCGTGGCAACCCCGTTATAGCCAACGTCACCGTCTTAGCATGACACGGAGACAACTAATCCATGCCCAATATCACATCAAAGTCAGCCATACTAAGCAGCAACAGATCAACATTATTCTCTAATCCCTCAATAGTCACTACACACAATCGATATATAAGGTCCAGAACAATAGTATCACCCACCGGTATAGATACACGAACAGATGAAACTAGAGACTTACGGGACATGTCCAGGTAATGAGAAAAATATGATAACACATATGAATAGGTGAAACCATGTTCAAATAATAAAAAACCATATCGATGATATACAGAGATAATATATGTGATCACTGTGTCTCAAGCAATGGCATCTGGTTTGGTAGGTAATGCATAGAAACGGGCCTGACCCCCACGTGATCGGCTTCCCCTTCTAGGGTGGCCCCTAGTTGACTGAGCTCCACCCCGAGCTGGTTGGGAGGGTGGTGAAGTAACTAGTTCTAAATTGAAAGGTGACTCCTCTACTTAAATGAACCTCCCATAAGGTGGGGACAGTACCTCTTGATATGAACAAAATCTCCACACTCAAAACAACCTCTACCGACTAATGGCGGTGGGGATTGAAGGGAGCCCCAAGCACCGGGATACCCACAAGAAGGCCCGACATAGATAAACTCTGAGCTGATGGTGCATGAGACGAACTCTAATATGGAAGGGCACTGAGAGATGAGTGGCCTTGCTGAGGACTATGAGAACCGTGGCCAAATGATGCACCACGGTAAACTAGGTGGGCAGTCTGAGAATTCTTGTAAGGACGACCTCTGCATGTGGTGAAATTGACCTCCAGAAGGAACACCACCAAAGCTACCTGATCTACGAGACCTCTTGTCCTCCGTCTCAACCCGCTCCTGACTGCAGACCAACTCTATCTTTCGAGCAATGTCGACAACCTCATTAAAGGTAGCACCAAACACCCTCTCTCTAGTCATAAGCACCCGCAATTGAAATGTGAGGCCATTAATGAACCTCCTTATCCTCCCCCTGTCTGTGTCAACCAACCAAAAAACATGACGGGCTAACTAAGAAAATTTCATTTCGTACTGTGTCACAGTCATGTCATCCTAATGCAACCTCTAAAACTGTCTACGTAGCTGCTCTCTGTGAGACTGCGGAACATACTTCTCTAGAAAGAGAACGGAGAACTCCTACCATGTAAGTGGCACTACACCAACCTGCCTAGCCTCTCATACGCTTCTCACCAGGTAAAGACAGCTCTAGTGAACTGAAAAGTAGTGAACGAGACCCCATTAGTCTCCAGAATACTTGTTGTACGGAGAATCCTCTTACATTTATCTAAGAAACCTTGGTCATCCTCACCCTCTGCACTACTGAAAATAGGAGGCTGGAGCCTCCAAAACCTCTCCAACCTACGCTGCTCATCATCAGGCATGACTAAAACCATATAGCTTTGAGCAGCTGCAACAAGCTAGGGTGGTGGTGCCCTTGGTGTTTGGAGTCCCTGCACCACCTGCTCTGGTATGCAAGCGGCAGGAGTCTGAGTACCTCCCTGACCTGGGAAGTAGTTCCGATAGTAGAAACTGAGACAGCCTGAGCAAGACTGATGCACGCGGTCAGAATTTGAGCTAAGGCCTTCTGAAGTCCTAGGATCACGATGGGCACTGTTGGTGCCTGAGATGGTCCTGCTGGTATATCCACAACTAGGACTTGATCCTGAATTGGGGCGACTGGTGGATCTGCAGGTGCTGCCCTAACTGTTGTGCAGGCTACACCTCTGCCCTTACCACTGCCTCTACCGTGACCTCGACCTCTCGCGGCCTCGACTGGTGGCACGGCTAGCTATCTATCTTGTCCAGTATCACGTGACATCACGATCAATGAGAGAATATAATAATAGAAGTTGAGTTACCAGTATCAAAAGATTCACACGATGAGAATTTAAGAATGTTAAGTTTCCTAAGAGTTTTGCAGCCTCTTAAAGATAAGTACAGACGTCTTCGTACCGATCCGTAAGACTTTACTAAATCCACTCATGACTCGTGAGACCTATGTAATCTAGGCTCTGAAACCAACTTGTCATGACCCAAAATCAATCGTCGTGATGGCGCCTATCGCGGAACTAGGCCAGCCTCAACTCAACAATCCAACACAATAAAATAACCTTTAAAAAATGATGGAAGCAGTTAACATAAAATAAACCTTTTTGAAAACATAACAAATCCCAAAGTGCGATACAATCCAACCCAAAACCGGGGTGTCACTGAGTACATGAGCGTCTATTCAGAATACAATCCACTACAAAGTCTAAAGAAAACAAATGAAAATACATCAAATGATAAAAAAAGAGTCAAGGCCTGTGAACGTTGTGCAACTACCTTGATAGTCTCTAAACTCTCGAGCCTCAATCAGTAACCGTCACCATGAACAGAGTTGTCTGGATCTACACACGAGGTGCAGAGAGTAACGTGAGTACACCAACGCAGTAGGTAACAAGTCCAAACTTTGGACAGAAAGGTAGTGATTAACTTAACCACAACAAATATAATAGAAACAAATGTGCATAAATGTAGGCATACTTTCAAGATAAATAGATAGTTCAAAGTAATAAAGTAAATACAGATATGGAAAGTTTAAGGTATATAACTCAACTATCCTTACATGCCAATGCACATGCTGTATGAAATGCACCATGAGCTCTCACTCTCAAGTGCTCGACTACTCGGTACTATATATGGTCATCCGGCCTAGGGAAGATCCATCCAGGAACAAATAAAACACTGATTATAAGTCACCCAGTATGGAGAAAAAGGCAATCCAACCTTATGGAGAAAATCTATCTCAAGGTATCCAGTACTTCGGACATGATCCATGTCCAGGGAAATCCATCCCTCAATAATATCATTTGTGCTCACTTGGGTGTGTTATAGACTTCGGATGAGCTCTTATAGCCCAAGCAGGATCACCAATCAATATAACTACTACGACGTGCAGCCCGATCCCATAACTGTCACTTATAATGACGCTCTCGGCCTCATTCAGTCATCAATCTCTCCAGTCACTAAACAGTGCCATGGAATCACCCAGGTCACGATTCTCGCGGTACACACCCGCACACCTATCACTTGGCACATTTTTCACCTCAATACCAATCACATAACACATAATTTGGGGTTTCAAACCCTTAGAACCAAGTTTGAAAGTGTTACTTAACTCGAACCGAGCAAAATCCTATTCCGCAATGCCCTTGCCTCTCAAATTGGCCTCCAAACATCCCGAATCTAGCTACAAGTAATATAATACAATAAATATAGGCTACAGGGATCAATTCCACAAGAAAACTACCAAATTAGAGTCAAAATAAGAAAATGACTCAAACCCGACCGCGGGACCACGTCTCAAAATCTAACAACAGTCACAAAACCCGTTGATTGACTCACAAGTCTAACTATACCAAATTTATCAAAATCCAAAATCATTTGGTCACCCAAATCCCTAAAACCCACTCTCCAATTCTCAAGCACTAATCTCCTAAATTTCACCTCAAAAACTTACCAACTAGGTGGGAAATCAGTGGGCAAACTAGATTTATGATCCAAAGCGAGTTAAAGAATCTTACCTCAATAATCCCCTTGAAAATATCCGCCAAAATTGCCTAAGTCCGAGTCTCAAATGTGGAAATAAGATCAAAATCGCGAACCCTTGCCTTTTAAGCTTTTGTCCAGACTTTTCGCACATATGGGCCCTCTGTCGCATCTATGACACCACACCTGTAGAAATACCATCACAGGTGCGGATTCACTTGAAATTCTAGGCTCCGCTCATGTGGCTGCACGACTGCATCTGCAACTACCACATGTGTGGATATTCATCGCACCTGCGACTCCCTCTCGCCCCTGCACCCAGCTGCCCGCTTATGTGATCCTCGTTGGTGCGGGAACATCTTCGCACCTTCGACTTCTACCCAGCTCATCCTTGGCTGCTTCATCGGCTCCTCCTTCGCTTCTGTAGGCTAGCACCTGCAGTTCCCACTCCGTAGGTGCAGTTACACCAGTAGCAGCAACACTTCAGCTGCAATTCCTCAACTCAAATCAAGCCGTCAACCACCCTAAATCACCCCGAGGCCCTCGGGACCACAACCAAACATACCAACAGGTCCTATAACACAATACGAACTTAGTTGAAACATACAATCACTCCAAAACAACATCAAAGCAGCAAATTACACACGGATTCAAGCCTAAAGGACTTCTAGACTTCCAACCTCCACTAACGATGCCAAAACCTGCCAAACCACGTCCGATTGACCTAACATTTTTCACACAAGTCAGAAATGACACCAAGAACCTACTCCAACTTCCATAAATCCAATCTATCCCCGGTATCAAAATTTCCACTGCCAGCCAAAATCATCAAAATTCTAGCTTTCGCCAATTCAAGCCAAATTCTACTACAGACCTCTAAATCACATTCCGGACGTGCTCGTAAGTCCAAAATCATCTAACGTAGATACTGAAATCATTAATATTCAAATTCAAGGTTATTTACACATAAGTCAACATTCGGTCAACTTTATCAACTTAAGCTTTCAATTAAGAGACTGTGTGTCTCAATTCACTCAGAAGCCATTCCTGACATAAACCAACTAACCTGGTATATCCTAATATAACTGTAGAACATAAAAGAAGCAGGAAATGGGGGAACGACGCTACAACTCTCGAAATAACCTGCCGGTTCGTTACAAAATATCTACAGAAGAGACTTCTATGGTTTCATTACAATTCCAACTATCTGTAATTCAGTTGATATCTTATATTTATTGAATATTATCTCAAAAATTAATTTGATTTAATTATAAATTTTACTTATCACGTCACGTTTCATGAAAACTGTTGAACAAGAATTTTCAGTCAAGTTTTAGTATTAGAGGGAAGGGAATATTGAGTACATATTCATGGCGACAGGAAAGTCGCCACTAAAAATATATTCGTCGTGGCAACTTTTGCCTAGTCGCCACCAAAACCTTGGTAATTTTTTCACGACTAAAACATTATATATATGGTTAAAATCAGGCCCACCCAATTTTACAGATTGACTAAGACCACGCTGATGGATCGAGGATCAGCCCCATAGCATATCTGGTTGAGATATCAAGATAAGGCATCGAGTTCGGGATTCGAGGTGCCTATCAAAATTGAAACCAGTAATGATCGAGGTCGGATGGGACAGACATCGAGCAAGACCAAAGATAGCATAATAACGGAAAGGAGATATGTCTGTGTCAGGTCGAAGATCATGGAGAAAATCTCAAAATAGATCAAATCAACGGCGGTTGTTTATCTAATCATGGGATTTACTTCTGTAATTAGAATTGTACCATAGATAGGATTCCTCTACTATATAAAGAGGGTTCTAATCATTTTGTAACCACTTCATTCACGCATATGAAAGTAATATATTACATTTTATTCCTTGCAAGCTCTATTGTTCAGTTCATACTTTTATTAGCTTGTTTAGTTGGTTTTAGGGCAATTAGCTCGAGAGTCATAATCATTCATTACATTGGTTTGCTTTATTTTATTGTAATTTCTATCATTAATTCTTATATTTATCATTTTTTGCCAAGTGAAATCGCATATTCTTAAAACCACTTATAAGTTTAATTGTTATCCAATTTAAAGGGTTAATAGTTAGCGCCCACCATGGGGCTAAGGATAATAGTGATTGCCTGGTGAAATTTCTGTAACACATATAATTTTACGCTTGTTCTTTGAAGTGTCTTTGATTCCAGGATCAACATGTCAAACTCTCAAGTAGCACCCACACACAAAATCGATGGCCTTGGTCTCCATGGCGAGAATGATAACATAACTACACTAGGGAATGGAGTACCTCCAGTCAACCCCATTGGAGATCCGGCCATGGATCCAATCGACGTCAGTTCTCACGTTGCCATTAACGGAAATTTGGGCGTCGATACTGAAAATAGCATCTGCATGGATACTTGAACAGCCGATCAGAATGAACAGGGCGGTGAAGAAGGTGGGATTAGCCTTCGAATGATATTCAAAATGTTGCATACCTAGAAAGCCGCGATAGCTCAACTCCAAAATCAGAATCGTGCACCAAGCAGGATCGAGCTTGATCCATCACAAGAAATTGTTCATAGAGCCGAATTGGTAGCGCAGAGATTGAATGGAGGAGAATCGTAGACCAATCGTGCTATCGTAAAAATGCTCGAGGAACTAACAAAGAAAATCGAGACAGGGGAAAAGAAGATCAAAGAAAATAATAATAAAGTGGAAACTTATAACTCTAGGGTCGATCAAATCCTGAGGACACCACCAGTATTAAAAGGACTTGATTCCAAAAAGTTTGTCCAAAAGCCATTCCCTCCCACGTGCGGCTGCGAATCCAATCCCAATGAAGTTCTGTATGCTTGAGATTTTGAAGTATATCGGGACAACGGTTCCAAATGAATAGGTCACCTCATATACATGCGCCATCAAGGGAAATGACTTGGAAGATGACGAGATCGAATCTGTGTTGCTAAAGAAACTTGGGGAGACTCTATCGAATGGTGCTATGATATGGTACCATAACTTACCACCAAAATCTATTGATTCATTTGATATGCTTGAATATGCTTTCCTAAAATCACACACCAAAGCCATTAAGGTCACTACCAGAAAGTCGGACCTCTTCAAGGTAAGACAGAAAGACAACAAAATGATCAAGGAGTTCGTATCTCAATTCTAAATGGAGCAAATAGATTTGCCACCGGTTATTTATGATTGGGTTGTTCAAGCTTTGACTCAAGGTCTCAATGCTAGAAGTTTCGTAGCTTCACAGCAGTTGAAATAGAATTTGATAGAATATTTAGTTGTAACTTGAGCCGGTGTACATAATCGGTATCAGTCAAAAATCAGGGTCGAGGATGATGAACTGAGGACTCCGATTGGGTTGATTTATCTAACAGGTCAATGGACAGAGTTAAAAGGGACGTCGAGCGGGAACTGCGATCTAACAAAGACCAATATCAGCCATATGGCAGGGATCAGAAAAATAACGGGCACGAACACATCCCTATTCGAAATGATAGAAGGAATAGGGGTTAGAGATCCTGAGGGCTCATGAGCAAAAGTGGTTTCGATAGGGATGTCGGGACCGAAGAAGCACCTCGATTATCGTAATAAAACTTTAACGTGGATGCTTCTGTCATAGTGTCATCCATTGGACGTATTAAAGCTACCAGGTGTCCTCGGCCTATGTAGAATGATTCGGCCCAGAGACATCCAAACCAAATATGCAAGTTCCATTGTACCCATGGCCACAAAACAAAAGACTGTAGGTAGCTAAGGGAGGAAGTAGCCTGATTGTTAAACGAGGGTCACCTTCGATAATTCTTAAGTGATCGGGCCAACAACAACTTTAAAAAAAAGGATTTGAATAGATAGAACGAGAAGGAAGAGCCATAACACATGATTCACATGATCGTTGGAGGGGTTGCTATTCCTCAGGGACCTGTATTTAAATGCACCAAGGTGTCGATCACAAGGGAAAAACGGACGCCATACTACTTACTGGAAGAGACATTGTCTTTCAACAACGAGGATGCATAAGGGATCAAAAAACCTCATAATGATGCACTGGTGATATTTGTCCTTATGAATAAAATTCAAGTTAAATGTGTTTTGGTTGATCCAGGTAGCTCGGCCAACATTATTCGATCGAGGGTCATGGAATAACTTAGCCTACAAGATCAAATTGTGCCCACAGCCTGAATACTTAACGGTTTCAATATGGAGAGAAAAACCACTAAAGAGGAGATTATTTTGCCAGTGAACATGGTGGGGACTATCCAAGAAACAAATTCCATATGATCGAGGGTGATATAAGATACAACTCCCTACTCGGAAGGCCTTAGATCCATAATATGAGGGTGGTACCCTCGACCCTTCATCAAGTTCTGAAGTTCCCGGCATTTGAATAAGTCAAAATAGTACAGGGGGACAGCATGCCACCAAGGAGATGTTTGCAATTGATGAGGTAATACCAGTGTCAGCACTTTCTTCGGCAAAAGGATCGGACTCGAAGGGAAAGCAAGAGGCTAAATAGCAACCACAGATGCTAGCCTCGACCTAACTGGAGAAGCGGGAGACTGATGAGGATGACGTCTATGGGATACCTCGATCTTTTCTAGTTCCCGACGACTTCGTATCCACCTAATCAATGGTTGAAGATCTGGAATAAATCTCATTGACCGAACATCATCCAAAATGAAAGGTATACCTGGGTAGGGGCTAACCCCCGAGCTCAGGACAAAACTTATTAATTTCCTTACAGCTAAAATAAATTGCTTTGATTGGTCCTATCTCAACATGTCAGGGATCCCACAAGATATCACTACCGACTGATTGAGCTTGGACCCAAAGTTTCGTCCAGTAAATTAAAAGAGATGTCCCTAGTCTGAGGTTAAGCGTGCATTCATCAAGGACGAGGTAACTAAACTACTCAAAATAGGGTCCATTCGGGAAGTAAAATATCCTGAATTTTTCGCAAATGTAGTGGTGGTCCCTAAGAAGGAAAATAAACTTAGAATGTGCGTGGACTATAAGGACTTGAACAAGGTGCATGCCTTAAGGATTCTTTTCCTTTGACAAATATCGATTGTATGGTCGATACCATAGCCAACCACGAGATACTCAGCTTTCTGGATGACTACTCTGGGTAAAATCAAATATAGATGAACCCGGGGGATCAGGAAACATCGTTTATCACTAAGTACGGCACATATTGTTACAAAGTAATGTCATTCAGACTAAAAAATGGCGGTGCAGCTTATCAATACCTAGTAAATCGAATGTTCTAAAAACGAACATGGAAATTAATGGAAGTCTATACTGATGACATGTTAGTTAAGTCCCTCTGATCAGAGGACCATTTGAACCATTTGTAGGGGACCTTCGACATATTAAGAAAGTAAAACATGAAGCTCAACCCAGAAAAGTGCGCATTCGGGGTCGGCTCGGAAAAGATTCTTGATTTCATGATTTCCAATCGGGGGATAGAAATCAACCTTGATAAGATCAAAGCTATCGAGGATATAAAGGTCGTAAAGAGTGTAATGTCTGTACAGAGGCTAACCGGGCACATAGCCACCTGAGGCAATTCAATTCGAGGTCCTCAGACTGGAGTCATCGATTCTTTTTGCTGCTTAGAAGAAGAATAATTTTTTATGGACTCCGGAATGTCAGGAGGCCTTAGATGAACTGAAACAATACCTTTTGGGCCTGCCATTACTTCATACCCTGAAAGCAGACGAGCAACTCTACTTATACTTAGCAGTCTCGGAAATAGTGGTAAGTCGGGTCCTAGTTCAAGAAGAGTAAGATATGTAATTCCCTGTCTACTATGTTAGTCAGACCTTAGGTGAGGCCGAGACCCGATAACCACACTTAGAAAAATTAGCGCTCGCTTTTATAGGCACCTCTAGGAAATTAAAACAATATTTCCAATATCATCTAATTTTTGTTGTAACTACTGATAACTATGATTTTAACACGTTTTATTCCCATACTTGCCTATGCTTTGTGTATGAATTGCCATAAAATGTTCCCAAAATGCTTAGAAGTTGTGCTTGATTGCAGAATTGAGCGACAAGATGACAAATGTCAAAAATCGACTCAAAACAGAGTGAAACCTGCCAAGTGTCAAAGACCAAGTGAAGTGGGGACAAGAGGACCTAGTAGGGACCGCACTGTTTTGCCACGCTGCCGTGCTAGGAGATTCAGAGACTGGGTTATTCAGGGGAATCCTGCGCGGTCCGCACTGCTTTTCATGTGGTCCACGCTGCTTTTCATGCGGTCCGCGCCAGTAAAGTTCAGAGGCTCAAAAATTTCAAGGCAAATCCCATGCGGCCGCGCCACAAATCGGTGCGGTCCGTGTGGGTGAGATTCAGCGAGATGATGATTTTGCCAAGTCCTGCCACGCGGCCGCGCTCCATTGTTACGCGGTCTGTGCCCCCAACTTCAGAGATGAAATATTTTCAAGTCCAAGAGCCTACGCGGCCGCGCTACATTTATGCGCGGTCCGCGCTGACCCCGCAGGGGTATTTTTTGTCCAATTTTTCTAGCCCGGTATAAATAGGATATTTTACCATTTTTAGGTCAAGTTTGATATATCTGATAGTTGTTGCGCTCGTAAGACATATGTTTTAGCCTATTTTGGGCATTTTGAGCTTATTTCATCATAGATTATTGTATTTTAACATTAGCAATTAATTAATATGGTTGTTTCATCTTCTATTTCTTCAGTTTCGCCTTTAATTATGTCTAGCTAAACCCATTAGCTAGGGTTGTGGCTCAACCCTAGTGTGGGTAATTGATGGGTATTGCTTCTTAATGATAGATTGATATTTGGTGTTTGTTATTTGGGTTAATTTTATGGTTTAATTAAGGATTGGTGGTTGCAAACATTGATTCTAGCCTAGTGGGTTTTGACTCTTGAGAAAGAGAGTCTATGACCCCAAAATTGACCCAACAAGGATTTGGGATGGACCCATGAGAAATGATAGTCCCAATTAACGGGTTAAACCTCAAGAGAGTAATCACCCTACTTGAACCCTAGTTGCTTGGTCTAATTAGCCTACCCAATTGGTCTCGAGAGAGTCAATTGGGCAAAATCGCTATCTCTACCGAGAGGTGTGAGAGTGGATACAATTGTGCAACGGTTATAACATTGATCCCAAATATGTCAATCTATTATTAGTAGTTTCTACCCATTAATTAACCACCTAGGTGATTCCATGACCCTAGTGCCTTTCTTTATATTAATTACAACTAAGCAAATATTTCTCTAGCATAATTTAGTCTTACCCTTAGTCGATAATAGTAGTTGATAATAGAAAATCCAAAAATGTTAGAAGTACAAACGCATTCTTAGTCTATACAAATACGCAACTCCATTCCAAGCATCTGTGGAAAATCGACCCCGATACCACTATTCGGGTAAAAGTCTTAGCGCCTTCTCTTCCTACCGTTGTGTAAGGTTGAGTTTTGCTGCGATCACTTTTTGGCGCCGTTGCCGGGGAGCTTACAATGTTGACTATTTGCGTAGCTAGTTTTGTGTTTTGCTTATCTTTCCTTATTTTTACTAACTTTATTTGTGTCGATCCATCAGGTACACATGGCTCTAAATGGAAATGTCCCTCTTGACAATGTGGCCGTGAAGGAGGTTGAAGATGTTGAGCAAGATGAGCTTTCGGTACCTCAAGTACCACGGAGAGGTAGAAATGCCAATGCAAATGATCAAATCCCAGACCCTCCTCTGCCTCTACCAAGAGTAGCTCCAAGGGTCCTTCCGAATCAGGGTTATGCAAGTGTCATAGTTCCTCCTCCAATTCGGGTGGGGAATTTTCAAATCACCAATGTCATGTTGACGCTTCTCGAGCAAAGAGGGTATTTTACGGGCACCTCCGACCAAAATGCATACAAGCACTTGAAGGGGTTCGTAGATACTTGTTGGGGGAGTAAACAAACCAATGTGTCAGAGGATGCTTTGAGATTGAGGCTTTTCCCATTCTCTCTTCGGGGTAAAGCATTGGATTGGTTAGAAAGGCTTCCAAATCATTCCATCACAACGTGGGATGAATTGGCGGACAAGTTCATGGCCAAGTTCTTTTCTCCAAGTCACATGGCGGCACTCTATGATGAGATTTTGGCTTTCAAACAAGAGCCAACGGAGCCTTTGCATGAAATATGGGAGAGATTTAGAACTATGGTTAAAGAGTGTCTAAATAATGATATGAATGATGTGATGATTCAATAAAACATTCTATAGGGGCATCAACACAACTAACCAATGTATTGTGAACCAATTGGAGGGTGGAAATTTTATGAAGCTCCCGTGCAATGAAGCATGTGATGTGTTAGATGAAATGGCCGATACTTCTTTGGCGTGGCAAATCCGGGCAAACGTCCCTCAAGGTGATCCTAATGTAACACATTTTCATAAGGAGTTTCATGATCACGGCCAAGACTTTGCCGACCTTATAACAACAATGAACCAATTGGCGAAGGCGCAACTGCAACAAGTTCAAAACCCGTGCCAAGTCAATGCCATGGAAGGAGTGAATATGATGAAAAGAAGGCAAAGAGGGCAACAACCTCAAGGAAATTATGATAACTATGATGATGGTGGTGGTTATTCAAACAAGTGCTATGATGAGCAAAGTGAGGATTGTCAATATGTCAACAACTACCAAGGATATAGAGGAAACCAAGGCAATCAACAATGGCGATCCCAAGGGAATTGGGACAATCAACAAGGAGGCGGAAATTGGAATAACAATAATCAACAACAAAGTGGTGGAAATTGGAATGGGAATAACCAAAACAACAATTGGGGGAATCAAGGTAACAATGGTGGAAATTGGAATGGAAACAACAACAACAATTGGAACAACAACAATGGTCAAGGTGGGTGGAACAACAATGGTGGTCAAAGTAATCGGGGGCAAGGCTTTCAAAGGCCTCCGATGTTTCAACCACCGTTTCAATCCCAAGGGTCTAGTTCTTCAGGAAATGAATTTAGGAGAATTGAGGTTATGTTTGAACAAATGATGAAGAAGAATCAAGACTTCGATGCGCAATTGGCTTCACACAACACTTCCATCCATAACTTGGAGGTGCAACTTGGTGAAATTTCCCAATCTTTAAACACTTGCCCAAAGGGTGCTCTACCAAGTGATACGGTAGTAAACCCCAAGGGTGGGCACAACAATCATGTGATGGTGGTGACCACGGGAAGTGGAAGAGGCGGTGATGTGCATGCCTCAAGAGAAAATCAAGTCATGGCTGATGAAGACGAGTTGCGTGATGATGATATGCCTTTGGGGGTTGAAGATGTAGTGGAACCAAGTGTGAGAAATAATGTGCGGATTGATATTCATGAGGTTGAGGAGGAGACATAAGAGGTCGTGAACCCGTCTAGGGAACACGTGATTGATATGCCCGAGCTGGTGGTGCCCAAAGCCGAGGCACCCTTGCCTAGGCCTCCTCCGCCCTATCCTCAACGGTTGGCCAATCAAAAGGGTGACTACCAATTTAATAAATTCA
This sequence comes from Nicotiana glauca, assembly GCA_026770625.1. Classification (NCBI taxonomy): domain Eukaryota; kingdom Viridiplantae; phylum Streptophyta; class Magnoliopsida; order Solanales; family Solanaceae; genus Nicotiana; species Nicotiana glauca. Next base: position 52,888 of record MU781169.1, read on the forward strand.
TTGAGAAGATGAAGAGTTTGACTATCAATGTGCCTTTGGTGGAGGCACTCGAGAAAATGCCGGGGTACGCAAAATTCATGAAGGATTTGGTTACAAAAAAGAGATCAATGGAGTGTGAGACAATCAAGATGACCCATCAAGTGACAAAATCCCTTTGTGACTTGGGGGTGAGTATCAACTTAATGCCATATTCGGTCTTCAAGACTTTGGGAATCGGAAAACCTCGCCCGACTTCAATGAGGCTCCAAATGGAGGATAGGTCAATGAAGCGACTTTTGGGTATAATCGATGATGTCCCTTGTTCGTGTTGATAAATTCATCTTGCCGGCCGACTTCGTGATACTAGAATGTGAGGTGGACTTTGAAGTCCCAATTATCCTTGGAAGACCTTTCCTAGCTACGGGGAAGGCTTTGGTCAATGTTGAGATGGGAGAGTTGACCTTCCGTGTTGGTGATAAAAAGGTGGTGTTCCATGTGTGCAAGTCTATAAGAAAACCAAATAGCACCGAGGTGTGCTCGTTTGTTGACATTGTCACGGCGGTGATAGTGGATGACACAAGCGCAATGATTAATGTTGAGGATCCACTTGAAGCTGTGCTTTTGAACATAGAGGCTAATCATGATGCCGGGAGAATTGAATGTGTAAATGCTTTGCACGGTATGGGCTTGTACTCTTATGAGCCTAGGAAGTTATCATTGGACCTTGAAAATCGCAAAACTCCCCCAACCAAGCCATCTATTGAGGAGCCGTCGGTGTTAGAGTTGAAACCACTTCCTCCCCACCTCAGGTATGAATACTTGGGTCCTAATTTCACTTTGCTTGTTATTCTTTCGTCTTGCTTAACTAACATGCAGTTTGACGCCACTTTGGCGGTTCTACAAAAGCGCAAGGGGGAGATTGGATGGACATTGAAGGATATTGGGGGTATAATCCCCGCTTTTTGCATTCACAAGATCATTTTGGAGGAGGATGCAAGGCCGTCTCTTGAACATCAAAGAAGATTAAATGAAGCTATGCAAGAGATGGTAAAGAAAGAGGTTATCAAGTGGTTGGACGCCGGTGTGGTCTACCCAATCTCGGATAGTTCATGGACCTTTCCGGTCCAATGTGTGCCAAAGAAGGGTGGAATGACGGTTGTCACGAATGCCAACAATGAGTTGATTCCTAGTCGGACGATCACGGGTTGGAGAGTGTGTATGGATTATAGAAAACTCAACAAGGTCGCGAGAAAAGATCATTTCCCTCTACTATTCTTGGACCAAATGATCGATCGTCTAGCGGGCCGGGCTTATTATTGTTTCCTTGATGGCTACTCGGGGTACAATCAAATTCTCATTGCCCCGGAAGATCAGGAGAAGACAACCTTTACATGTCTGTATGGCACATTCGCTATCTCGAGAATGCCATTTGGACTTTGTAATGCCCCGGCAGCCTTCCAAAGATGTATGATGGAAATCTTTACCGACATGGTGGAGGATATTCTGGAGGTCTTCATGGATGATTTTAGTGTAGTGGGGGACTCATTTGAAGAATGCCTAGTAAACTTGGATAAGGTATTGAAAAGATGTAAAGAAACCAATCTTGTACTCAACTGGGATAAATGTCACTTTATGGTGCAAGAGGGTATTGTGTTGGGTCACAAAATCTCAAAACATGGAATTGAAGTCGATAAGGCAAAAATTGAGGTAATCGCAAGGCTCCCTCCCCCTACTTCTATCAAAGTGGTGAGGAGTTTTCTTGGTCACGCCGAGTTCTACCGGCGATTCATTAGAGACTTCTCAAAAGTTGTGAACTCGCTTTGTAAATTGTTGGAAAAGGATGTCAATTTTGTCTTTGATGAGAGATGTATGGAGTCCTTTGAGCTATTAAAACACAAATTGACCACAACTCCTATCATCACCGCACCTAATTGGGAATTGCCTTTTAAACTTATGTGCGATGCGAGTGATGTGGCGGTAGGTGCGGTGCTTGGCCAAAGATTCAACAAAATGGTCCATCATGTGTATTATGCTAGCAAAACGATGAATGAGGCCCAAAGAAACTACATGGTGACGGAAAATGAGGTATTAGCTATTGTGTTTGCGATGGAGAAATTTCGCCCTTATTTTATGGGGGGCAAAGGTGATCATACACACGGACCATGCAGCCCTCCGGTATTTGATGACAAAGAAAGATTTGAAAGCAAGGTTGATGAGATGGGCGCTACTCCTTCAGGAATTTGATCTAGAGATTGTTGATAGGAAGGGAAGCGAGAAACAAGTTGCAGACCATTTGTCCCGGCTAGAGGAAGAGGGGAGACCAAGCAATGGTGTTGAGATAAATGATACTTTCCCCAATGAGCAGCTTCTTTCTGTTTCTATGAGTGACATACCTTGGTTTGCGGACATTGCCAACTTCATTGTGACCGGCAATGTCCCGTGTGAGCTCTCTTCCAACCAAAGGAAGAAACTTAAGCGGGATAGCTTGGATTTTTATTGGGATGAGCCGTATTTGTTTAAAATTTGTACGGATGGGGGTGATAATAGATGTGTGCCGGAAAGTGAACAATTGAACATATTGGAGGCTTGTCACTCTTCTCCTTATGGTGGACATCATGGGGGAGTGAGGACAGCGTCAAAGGTTTTGAGTTGCGGCTTCTATTGGCCGACTTTGTTTCAAGATGCTAGCGACTTGGTGAAGAGATGTGATGCATGCCAAAGAGCCGGTGGGATTTCAAAAAGGGATTAGATGCCTCTCAATATAATTCTCGAGGTGGATATTTTTGATGTTTGGGGCATTGATTTCATTGGCCCATTTGTGAGCTCTTGTGGGAACACGTATATTCTTGTGGCGATGGAGTATGTGTCAAAGTGGATTGAAGTCGTGGCTCTTCCCAACAATAAAGCCCGGAGTGTTGTGGCATTTTCGAAAAGAGTATCTTCACTAGGTTTGGAACCCCTCGTGCTATCATTAGTGATGGGGGGTCCCATTTTTGCAACAAGGCTTTTGACTCATTACTTGCCAAATATGAAGTTAACCACAAAGTGACCACCCCCTATCATCCACAAGCTAGCAGTCAAGTGGAGGTCTCAAATCGGGAAATAAAGAGTATTTTGTCTAAAACGGTGAATGCTAATAGGACCGATTGGTTGAAGAAATTGGATGATGCTCTTTGGGCTTATCGGACGGCTTACAAGACTCCGATTGGTATGTCTCCATATCGGTTGGTGTTTGGTAAGGCTTACCATCTCCCGGTGGAACTAGAACACAAGGCTATGTGGGCATTGAACCTGGAATGGGATGTTGCAGCCAACATCCGAGTGGAGCAATTGAATGAACATGATGAGTTTAGATTTCATGCTTACTCCAGCCCGTCCTTGTATAAGGACAAGATGAAGTACCTTCACGACAAGTACGCTCGGGGTAAAGAATTCAAGGTGGGCAATATGGTTCTTCTCTTTAATTCCCGGTTAAGGTTGTTTCCTGGGAAGCTCAAATCTAAATGGAGTGGTCCTTTTGAAGTGGTCTTTGTAACTCCTTTTGGTGCTCTTGATCTTAAAAACAAGAATGGTGAAGTGTTCCGTGTCAATGGGCATCGTGTCAAGCACTATTTGGGAAAGATTGATGACAGCCACGTGGTGGCACTCATTCATTTGAAGTGATATGATGGTAACATGCGTCGTGCCGCGATATTAAATCAGGAGCTTCTTGGGAGTCAACCCATGTCTTTTTCTTTTTCTTGGATTTTCTTTGTAGACTAGGACTTTTGAGTTCGTGGTTTGTGAGATGTTGCAGGGATAATGTTGAACCAGTGCAGGACAAAAGCAAAAAAATGTCAGGTCTCTGAAGTTTGCCCACGCGGCCGTGCAACAAAATAGTGCAGTCCGCGTAGAATGGTGCAATGGAATGTGAGTCTCTGAAGTTTCCAGCGCGGCCACGTAGCACTTTTGTGCGGTCCATGCTGGGAAGGGCCAAAGTTCTACTCTCTGAAGTTTCCCACGCGGCCGTGCAACAAAACAGTGCGGTCCGCGTGGGGGAGCCCAGTGCAACATGAAGGAACGAAATCCAGTGCGGTCTCCATCCATTTCTGTGCGGCCACACTGGTAGGTAGGTGAAGGGCCCTACAGGTTTTCTATAAATAGACACCCTAGGCTTCATATTACACTTTTTTCACTTTGACTTCCTGAGCTTCAATTTTCACTATTCATCGAGACCTCCTCTTCAAGTAATTGAATTTTCATAATCCCTGGTAACATTCCTTGCTAATTTCATTCATAGTTTTAATTTTTGATTATTTTGCTTGCTTCACAGTAGTATAACTTCTTATTTCTTCTCATTTTTATTAGGTTTAATTGTTAGGTTAGATATTGTGTGTTAATTTTGAACAATGGACATGAATTCAAATGTGGTTAATTGAGTAGGGACAATTAGGACCCATAATATGATAAAAAATGGACTCAAATGAAAAATCCCTAACTCAGTTAAAATTCTAAGCCCTGCGCGGCCGCGTGTCCTTTCTGCGTGGTACGCACCGCTTATCTGTGTATGCTAAGTGTTACCAGCACGATCCGCGTTGCATTCTTGTGTGGTCCATGCTGGCCCAATGCGGCCGCGGTCAAAATAAGTGCGGACCGCATTGGGAAGATTCATAGAGTGTGTTTTGGGATAATTGCCAAGAGCGGTCCGTGCTCCAATTTTACGCGGTCCGCGCTACCCCAGCACGACCGCGTGACTCTTTTGCGTGGTCCGCGCCCCTTATTCTACTGCACTGTTTCTAAATCATGAACTCAACTGTGTCATTTCCTGTGCTTAAACTAATAATGTGAGACTTGTATTCCTTGCAGATCATGGTTAAGAAACGAGGAGGTAAAGAACAACAACAACCCGAGAGAGGTGGTTCCTCCTGAGGGGGAAAAGGAAAGAGGATTGTTAAACTCACTTCCCAGGTTCGGGAGAGCATAAAAAAGACCCGTAAGCTGATACGGGATGCTGATAGAGCTACCTCCCACTCTTCGGGGAGTGAGTATGCACCATCCCAGAGCATCACCTCATAATCAACTCCCACTCACATGTCTATCACACTCCAATTGCATGACACCCCTTCACCTTCACTCACCTCCAAAAGACTGGTCAACATAGTTTCAGACTCGTCTGATGAGTCCGTAGCAAGGGGTGAAGAGCAATACTCGACCTCCCCCATAACTTCATTATCTGGGGAGAGTGGAGGATATGGTGAGGGGGTGAGCCTCAAGTCGGAGGAGTTGATCGCATTAGAAAACCTGAAGCTTGGGCAGATAGATTTGTGAGTGAGATTGCGTTCCATAAATTTAGAGAGTGGTGGCCCGTTAGGAAGTTGATCCCGGAGAGGCAATTCATTGACAATTATCTTCTACCTCTCAACCCAAAGGTGCAAGAACAATTCCGTACTAAAGATAGTTGGTGTTTCATCAAGGAAAGATGTATTGATGCCAATGAGCATATGGTAAACGAGTTCTATTGTAATGTTTCTCATGTGGTTAAGGACACAAAGGCGACGAAGGTGCAGGATAAAATGGTGGTTTTTGATGGGAAGTCCTTGAATGAATATTTGGGGTTCAAAGAGGAGGATGAAACAGAATACTTAGCGAAGCTAGCAATGGGTGAGGAGGTGCATCCTTGGTTGGCCGAGTACTTGGCAACCCCGGGTACTGTTCAGAAATGGTTGAAGGCAGGGAAGAGGATTCTGCGGAACACTTTCAATTTTGAAGCTAAGGGTTGGTTGACGTTCGCTTGTAATAGACTTGATCCATCCACACATGATCACCCAGTTCTTCTTGCTCGGGCTATTCTAGTAGCATATATCATGGCCGGGCTTCCTATCAATGTGGGAAACATCATCTCGAGGGTGATCTCTGTGGTCAGATAGGAGACCAACACAAATTAACCCTTCCCGAACTCTGTCCATGTAATTTAGGGATTTGGAGGTGAAGAAAAAGCGCTTTGATGTCACGGCAAAATCGGTGACACCCTATTCATAGTATAGCCAGTTGGGTCCCGACAACCCAAAGTTCAAAAAGTATCAGCCACCCACCTCTACCCCACCTGGCCAGTCTGAGGAGCTAGCTGTGATCGAGCTTTCTACTGAGCCATCCACCATCCCTACTACTACTGCCGGTGAGACTTTGCCCCCGTGTCCTTCCTCTGTAGTTGGTCCTTCTACTTCAGCTGACCCGACGATCCCCTTAGCACAGACTCACCGATTCACTGTCCACCAGCTAAGTTAGTCTCTAGCCAGTTTGAACAACTGGATGTCAGCTGCGATATCCAAGTTTTCCACCTTGGCTACTACAGTTGAGGCACAATCAGCACCAGCCACAATTTATATTCCTCCTTCAATTGAGGAGACATTGAAGAAGCTCCCGAATAACCAGGAGAAGATCATGGAGACCCAGGCCACATTGAATACAGTGGTAGCCTCGCATGGCAAGGCTTTGAAGGAGCTTGCCAAGGAACATAAGATGATGAGAAAGTCAAGGGCATCTCGGGAGTCGGTAAAGAAGCTGCGAGAATATGTGGATAAGCTTTTGGCAGACCAGATGCCATTAGACTTGCTATTGGGGGATCCAGCTCTAGATCCAGTAGCAGCTCAGCCACAGCATGAGGAGGAGCCTAGGCACCCAAGGAAGAAGAGGGAGCTTCCTAGCAGTGAGGGTGTTGTGATAGAGGTGGCACAGGTTCAGGAGGGTACCTCCAGTGCTCCACCAGATGTTCAGCTAGTCCATGACCTGACCCCTTTCCTAGGACCAGAGCAGCAGCAGGCAGGAGACCAATCTGAGATCCCTGCCACTACAGAGGAGCAGGGGACCACTGATCAGCTGATGCAGACGGATTAGGCTTGAGGAGCCACTCTATATCCTTTCTCTGTTTTTGTGCTTATTTTGGTAGTTGGCATTGGGGACAATGCCAGCTTTTATTCTAAGGGGTGCGCCTTACTATTTTGATTCTGATACATTTGGATGACCGTACATATTTATTTGATTTCTAGTTTATGTTTTTGGATTTGACAGTTGGCCTATATATAACTTCTGATTTTGGCTACTTCTCTACTTGATGTATATATTCATCCCCGTTGTATATTCTACTCCCCATTGTACATATTCATTTGTTTTTTCTATTTTTGTTAAAAAATTTTGTTTTTAGCTTGGTAGTTAGGCTCGTAGCCTTTTGTTTTGGTTTTGGTGTTTTCAATAAGCCCTTGGTTTTCTTAATATCACAGTTCTTTCCAAGGGTAGAGTGTTATGCGAACCGGGTGGCTCTTCCCAATGATAGATGGCGTGACAACCTTCTTAAAGGTTTGAGTCCATTTTTTATTTTTTTTTTAATTTCGATATTTCGTAGTTCAGGGGACCTCAGGCAAGCTTCACTTGGGCCTAACACATTTGCCTTTGATCCCATGGTCGAAGATGTATTGTTGTGTTTAGGATGGTGAAACATTTGGCCTTGAGACTCTTGTGTTGACCAAACAATCTTCATGTGGTCGTGTTGGGCCATTGTGCGCTTGAATTGTAACTAAGGTCGTTGTGGGCCTTTGACTCGATGTCTTTAGCAATCCTTGAGTGTGTGTGGTGAGAATTCGAATTGTGAGTCTAAGTCCCGAGCCGAATGTCTAGAACTTGCCCCGAATGTTTGTTGAGGCGAAATCCTAGGTGAAATTTGGCTTAAGAAGTGATTATAGGCTCTCCTTGATCCAAAATGCTAAGATTGAAATATTTCATGACCTACCATGAAATGAACCCTCGTTAACCCCTTTGAGCCTTAAACCTTCCTTTTTCAAGAACCAAAGCTACAAGCCTATACCCGTTCTTAATGATATCCTCTCTTGGCACCCAAATCTTCCCTTGAGTAGATGGCAAATATCTAAGTTTGGGGGGGATACTAGAAAGGAAACAATGTGGTAAAAGGTACAAAAGCAAAAGAAAAGGAAGGCAATGAAAAGGAAGAAAAGAAAAGACAATGAAAAAGACCAAATTGAATAAAGTCTAAAAAGGAACTCAAGTGAAAAAGTAGAAAAATGAGAAATGTGTTGAATTGCATAAGAAAGAGTGACAGTGTGTCTCTCTAACCCCTTGAAAAAGAAGTGAATACTCAAATGAGTCAAGAAAGTGTGCCAAAATGAATCAAAAGAAGTGCTTAAGGGAATACTGATCCCACTTGAACAAAACATATCCTACCCTTACCCAAAAGCCTTACAATGACTCCACAAAAGCCCTATATGATCTTGAGTTGAAAGAAACCTATATTAGTGGATACTTACATCCCTATATGATCTTGAGTTGAAAGAAACCTATATTAGTGGATACTTACATAAGGGGCAAGCATATGGTACCTAGAGCCGGACTTGTGACCTTCTTTGTGAGAGAAATGGGAGAAAAATCCATCAGCCTCGGTTTGTGTGTCATTACTCTAAAAGGTGAGGTTCGCTTAGGGAAAGTTGAGGATGTGTGAGTTTGGGTTCCACAATGACCAAGGTATTTGAGAAAAGCTCCTTGATGAAATGAGTCAACCCTTAATGCTCTTGTATCACGCTTGATCCATAGTTTTCCAAAGCTTAAAATGTGTTAATAATGCATTCGTATTGAGGGCAACTGTTAGTCCCAATTGATGCTTGTTGAGGTTACTCTAGGATAAGCTGGAATTACTTCGATGTTTCCTTTGCGGGGTGGGTCTTATTCTATTTGCTTGAGGACAAGCAAAAGTTTAAGTTTGGGGGAGTTGATAACTATGATTTTAACACGTTTTATGCCCATACTTGCCTATGCTTTGTGTATGAATTGCCACAAAATGGTCCCAAAACGCTTACAAGTTGTGCTTGATTGTAGGTTTGAGCGACAAGATGACAAATGTCAAAAATCGGCTCAAAACGGAGTGAAACCTGCCAAGTGTCAAAGACCAAGTGAAGTGGGGAAAAGAGGACCATGCGCGGACCGCACTGTTTTGCCACGCGGCCGCGGTAGGAGATTCAGAGATTGGGTTATTCAAGGAAATCCCACGCCTTCCGCGCTCCTTTTCACGCGGTTCGCGCCAGTATAGTTCAGAGGCTAAAAAATTTCAAGGCAAATGCCATGCGGCCGCGCCATAAATCAGTGCGGTCCACGTGGGTGAGATTCAGAGAAATGATGATTTTGCCAAGTCCTACCACGTGGTCGCGCTCCATTGTTACGCGGTCCGCGGCCGCACTACCTTTTTGCGCGGTTCGCGCCCCCAGCTTCAGAGATGAAATATTTGCAAGTCCAAGAGCCTACACGGCCGCGCTACATTTATGCGCGGTCCGCGCTGACCCCGCAGGGGTATTTTTGTCCAATTTTTCCAGGCCAGTATAAATAGGACATTTTACCATTTTTAGGTCAAGTTTGATACATCTGATAGCTGCCGTGCTCGTGAGACATATGTTTTAGCCTATTTTGGGCATTTTGAGCTTATTTTATCATAGATTATTGTAGTTTAACATTAGAAATTAATTAATATGGTTGTTTCATCTTCTATTTCTTCAGTTTCGCCTTTAATTATGTCTAGCTAAACCTATTAGATAGGGTTGTGGCTCAACCCTAGTATGGGTAATTGATGGGTGTTGCTTCTTAATGATAGATTGATATTGGGTGTTTGTTATTTAGGTTACTTTTATGGTTTAATTAAGGATTAGTGGTTGCCAAAATTGATTCTATCTTAGTGGGTTTTGACTCTTCTTGAGAAAGAGAGTCTATGACCCCAAAATTGACCCAACAAGGATTTGGGATGGACCTATGAGAAATGGTAGTCCCAATTAANTGCAATTGTGCAATGGTAATAACATTGATCTCAAATATGTCAATCTATTATTAGTAGTTTCTACCCGTTAATTAACCACCTAGGTGATGCCATGACCCTAGTGCCTTTCTCTATATTAATTACAACTTAGCAAATATTTCTCTAGCATAATTTAGTCTTACCCTTAGTCAATAATAGTAGTTGATAATAGAAAATCCAAAAATGTTAGAAGTACAATTAGAAGTACAAACGCATTCTTAGTCTATACAAATACGCAACTCCATTCCAAGCTCCCTGTGGAAAATCAACCCCGATACCACTATTCGGGTAAAAATCTTAGCGCCCGCTCTTCCTACCGTTGTGTATGGTTGAGTTTTGTTGCGATCAAATACCAATCCCCTTCGCAGCATTTTTCACAAAATCAAACTTTCAAGTTGACTGGCCAAATGGACCATCGAGATTAGCGGGTACAATATCAAATATCAACCTCAAACAGCCATCAAGTCCCAAAACTAGGCAAACTTCGTAGCCGACTTCATGCCAGCCCTCGTACCTGAGGTCGAAAAGGAACTATTATTGAAATCTATTACATCATCTGTGGTGTGGACCCTTTTCATAGATGGAGTTTGAAATGTGAAAGGGTTCAGGCTGGGCATCGTTTTGAAGCCTTCCACGGGTAAAATAATTAGGCAATCTATCAAAACTTCTAAGTTAACTAGCAATGAGCCGAGTATGAGGCCATGATTGTAAGTCTCGAGCTGGCTAAAAGTTTGGGAGTAGAGGTCATCGAGGCCAAATGTGATTCCCTACTTGTGGTAAACCAAGTCAACAGAACTTGAGAAGTTCGAGAAAATCGAATGTAGAGGTACTTAGAGAAGCTAGAGGTAACTTTGCACCGATTTAAAGAATGTACCTTACAACACATACCTTGAGAGCAGAACAACGAGGCCGATGCCCTTGCAAACTTGGGATCATTGGTCGAAGATGACGAACTTAACCCGGGGAATGTTGTACAACTCTCAAAATCAAGTATATAGAGTTGACTCGAGATCGAAGGCCATGCTGATATAAACTCTACAAGTTTGACTTGGGATAGGAGAAACACATATATAGAGTACTTAAAGAGTGGAATGCTCTCATCAAATTAAAAAGAGTGGAGAGCTTGGTGCACGAAGGCAGCATGGTTCACTTTGGTCGAGGATGGAACGCTATTCAGGAGGACGTTCGATGGTCCATTAGCAATATGTTTGGGACCTGGAGACACCGACTACGTCCTACAGAAATTCATGAAGGCACTTGTAGGAACCACTTTGATGCTGAATCATTGGTTCACAAAGTTATCAGAGTGGGATACTATTGGGCTGATATGGAAACGGATACAAACGAGTTCGTCCGAAAGTGCGACAAATGTCAAAGGTATGCACCAATGATTCACCAGTCTAAGGAGCAGCTCCACTCGATCTTATTCCCATGGCCGTCCATGAAGTGGGGCATGGATATCGTTGGCCCCTTTCCATCGGCCCCAGGTAAAGCTCAGTTTATTTTACTTATGACTGATTATTTTTCTAAGTGGGTTGAAGCACGTGCTTTCGATAAAGTCAAAGAAAAAGAAGTCATAGACTTCTTATGGGACCACATCATATGTAGATTCGAGATGCCCTTCAAGATTGTATGTGATAGTATAAAGCAATTCATCGGCAGCCAAGTGACTAAGTTTTTCGAGGATCACAAGATCAAAAAAATCCTATCGACACCTTATGATTCCAATGATTTTTCGAGGATCACAAGATCAAAAAAATCCTATCGACACCTTATGATTCCAATGAAAACGGACAGGACGAATCGACCAACAAACCATTATTCAAAACCTTAAGAAAAGGTTGATTAATGCCAAAGGGAAGTGGACAGAGATATTGCCCGAGGTTCTATGGGCATATCGTACTACGTCGAAATCTAGTACCGGAGCAACACCATTCTCGTTAGTCTATGGCACCGAAGCTTTAATCCCGATCGAGGTCGGAGAACCCAGCATCGGGTTTTTTCTATACACAACGGAAGTGTCAAATAATGAACAAATGAATATGAGTTTAGAATTGTTGGACCAGAGACACGAAGCTGCACTCATCCGATTAGCCGCTCAAAAATAGCGGGTCGAAAGGTACTATAATCGAAGAGCCAATCTTCGACATTTTAACATCCGGGACATGGTACTAAGAAAGGTTACCCTCAACACTCAAAATCCAAATGAATGGAAGCTGGGTAAAAACTGGGAAAGACCATACCAGGTTCTCAAAATTATCGGAAAAGGGTCCTACAAGCTCGGTACAATGAACGACGAACAACTACCAAACAACTGGAACATATCGCACTTGAAACGACACTACTGCTAAGGTACGACCTTCTCATTTTCATTTATGTTTTAAACTAAGTACTGTAGGTGATCGACTAGAGACAACAATGGACTCTTCGACACAAAGACTTTAGATCTGAAGGCACACATTGCACTCCTTTTCCCTTGGCTGCCAACTCCAAATCATGAACTGGATAGTTCTTCTCATGAATCTTCAACTGTCGTGAAGCATAGGCAATGACCTTGCCATCCTGCATCAACACTACACCAAGCCCAATGCGAGAAGCATCACAATAAACTCTATAAGGCCATCAACCTGTGGGCAAAACCAACACTGGTGCCGTAGTCAGAGCTATCTTGAGCTTCTGAAAGCTCGCCTCAAACTTATCTGACCATCTGAACTGGGCACCCTTCTGGGTCAACCTGGTCATCGGGGCTGCAATAGATGAAAAACCCCTCCACGAACCGATGATAGTAGCCTGTCAATCCCAAGAAACTTCGAATCTCTATAGCTGATGCTGGTCTAGGATAGCTCTTGACTGCCTCAATCTTCTTCGGATCCACTTTAATACACTCTCCTATCACAACATGACCCAGAAATGTAACTGAACTTAACCAGAACTCACACTTCGAGAACTTTGCATAAAACTGACTATCCCTCATAGTCTGAAGAACCACTCCAAGGTGATGCTCATGCTCCTACTGGCTGCGGGAATATATCAATATATCATCAATGAATACTATCACTAATGAATCCAAATAAGGCCTGAACACTCGGTTCATCAAATCCATAAAAGCTATTGGAGCATTTGTCAACCTGAATGACATAACTAAGAACTCATAATGCCCGTACTGAGTGCGCAAAGCTGTCTTAGGGAGATTGGATGCCCTAATCCTCAACTGATAGTAGCTAGATCTCAAGTCAATCTTTGAAAATACCTTGGCACCATGAAGCTGATCGAACAAATCATCAATCTTCGGTAGCGGATACTTATTTTTTATTGTTACCTTGTTCAATTACCGGTAATCAATACACATTCTCATCGACCCATCCTTCTTCTTGACAAACAACATCGGCGCACCCCAAGGCAAAACATTTGGCCTAATGAAACCCTTCTTAAGCAAATGTTGTAACTGATCCTTTAACTCTTTCAACTCAGGCGGGTCCATACGATACGGTGGGATAGAAATGGGCTGAGTGCCCGAAGCCACATCAATGCAAAAGTCAATATCCCTGTCGGGTAGCATACCCGGCTTGTCTGAAGGAAAAACATCAGAAAACTCACGAACAATGGGCACAAAATCAATAGAAGGGACCTCAACACTAGAATCACGAACATATGCCAAATAGTCCAAACACCCCTTATCGGCCGTACGTCGAGCCTTCACATACGAGATAACATTGCGGGTAGAATGACCAGGAGTCCCTCTCCACTCTAAATGATGCCTACCCGGTAAATCTAGGGTCACAGTATTGGCATGATAGTCCAAGATAGCGTGGTAAGGTGATAATCAGTCCATTCCCAATATAGTATCGAAGTCAACCATGTCTAAAAGCAACAAATCTACACGAGTCTCAAGACTCCCAATCACCACAATACAAGAATGATGGACTCGATCGACCACAATAGTATCCCCCACCGGTGTAGACACATAAACAGGAACACTCAATGAATCATTAGGCATGACCAGGTACGATGCAAAAATAAGATGACACATACAAATATGTAGACCCTGGATCAAATAACACTTAAGCATCTCTATCACAAACCAAAACTATACCTGTAATAACTGCATCTGAAGCCTCAGCCTCATGCCTGTCCTGAAGAGCATAACATCGAGGCTGGGCCCTACCACCCTAAACAATATCTATAGATTGGTCTGCTATTGGCTGGCCTCCACCTCTAGCAGCTTGAGCTCCACCTCTAGTACCTCTACCTCCACCTCTAGCAGCATGAGCTCCACCTTTAGTACCTCTACCTCCACCTCTAGAACCTTTACCCCTACCTCTAGCTAGCTGGGCGGGCTGTGGAATTGCTGGTGCCTGAACCATGGCACGGGAACCCTGATGCTGAGAGCTACTCGGTGCTCAAGGGCAATACTAGCAATGTGCCTCATGTCGCCACAAGTAAAACAAGCCCTTAGCTGTTGGGGCTAGCCTGGAAATTCTGAAGTGATGGTGCACTGATAGGTACTGGTGGTGCACTGAAGGACTACTGATCAGAATACTGCATCTGAGGACAACGGCCACTAGAAGCATCGTGAGAAACCTGAAGAGCTGACTGAAAGGTCCTAGGAGGATGGCCTCTACCATATGAATCTCTACCTCCAAACGAGGTACCACTGAATCTCCCTGAATAACGGGGCCTCTTATCTGCTCTATGACCACCCCCTATGATAGTACCATCTCAACTCTCTGGGCCACATTGGTTGCCTCATGGAAGGATATCTAACTCCCGGTCTCTCTAGCCATCTGGAGACAAATCAGCTGAATGAGTCCATCAATAAACCATCTCACTCTCTCCCTCTCAGTGGGAAGTATAACAAGGGCATGGCGAGCCAAATCTATGAATCGGATCTCGTACTAGGTGACAGTCATGGATCCCTACTGAAGGCACTCGAACTGCCTCCTATAGGCCTCTCGATGTGTAATAGGGAGAAACTTCTCCAAAAATAGTTGTGTGAACTTCTCCCAGGTCAAAGATGGCGATACGGCTGGTTTGTCCAAACAGAAATCCATCCACCAAGTCTTGGAGGATCGAGATAAGCGTAATGTAGCGAAATCGACCCCATTGGTCTCAACAATTCCCATATTTCAAAGAACCTCGTAACAGCTGTCCAAATAATACTGGGGATCCTCAGTAGATGCACTACTGAAGGTAGTAGTGAAGAGCTTGGTGAACCTATCCAATCTCCATAAAGCATCAGCAGACATGGCTGCAACATCACCGGTGTTAGCTACCACAACCGGCCAAACTGCCCCAACTGGCTGAGCTGCTGGGATTTGAAACTTGGGAGCTACCTGCTCTGGAGTGCGAGTAGCAGGAGTCTGGGCTCCTACTCCAGCCTGAGAGACGGCTGGTGCTACAGGAAGTAAACCTGCCTTGGTAACACTCTCGATAAGGCCCACTAGACGGACCAGAGCATCCTGAAGAATTAGGGTAGCAATAACCCCCTCTGGGACCTGAGCTGGGCCCATTGGACCTGCTGGGGCTGGAACCTCCTCATCAAAGTCAACCTGAGGCTTCACCACTGGTGCTGCTGCTCGGGGCTGAGCTCTGCCCCTACCTCGACCTCTAGCACGGCCTCAGCCTCGGCCTCGCCCTCTGCCCTCATGGGAGCTATTGCTGGGGGCCTAGGCTAATGATCGGTAGATGAGGAAACACGTGTTCTCGCCATCTGCGAAAGAACAGAGTAAAATTTCAATTAGCACTGACAAACCAAACCGCATGATTGGAAAGAATAAGTGTGAAGTTTTCCGAACTCTGTAACCTTTGGGGGATAAATACAGACATCTACTAAGCTTGTTCGTGAACTGTGAGACCTATGTAACCTAGGGCTCTGATACCAACTTGTCACGACCCTAATTTACCACCCCCGGGGGTCGTGATGGCGCCTACTCGTAGAAGGTAGGCAAGCCACGAACTTAAAATCTTTAAACTCATTTATTCTTATTTTCTTTTTTTTAACCAATTAAATTAATGGGGAACAAACGATTAAATAGCAGCGGAATATGAAATTTAGCGGAAGTCTTAAATGAAATATAAATCCAAAATATCCTGAAGACCAACACATGCCTCTAACCAGAATCGGGTGTCACAATATCCACGGACTACTAAGAGTATTACATACAACAGTATGAAGGAAGGATAACACTGTTTGTCTCGATACAAAAGAAAACAGCGCATAAAATAAGATAAAGGACACGCCGGGACTGTAGACGTCTGCAAGGCTATCTCGATGTCTCGGTGGACTGAAGGTTGGCTCCCGAGCTACTGCTGCTATCCAGTACCTAGATCTGTGCAAAAGAGCACAGAGTGTAGTATCAGCACAACTGACCCCATGTGTTGGTAAGTGCCTGGCCTAACCCCGGCGAGGTAGTGACGAGGCTAGGACCAGACTCCAAATAAACATGTGCAGTTACATATATATACAATAGGAAGATAGACAAAAATAAACAAAATAAAGCTGGGGAGGGGATCATGCTTCAGGGGTAGCAAATAATACATAACCTTAAGAGAATAGTAAAGAAATCATCAAGTTAATTCTAACATGGATAATGTAAAATAAAGGTAGATTTCACTTTCAGTTCACATCTCGTTGCAGGCGTGCAACCCGATACCATTTCTCATATCTTGTGGTAGGCCTACCACCCGCTCCCATTTCATCATATCTCGTGGTAGGCGTACCACCCGCTCCCATTTCATTATATATCGTGGTAGGCATACCACCCGCTCCCATTAAAATACATCTCGTGGTAGGCGTACCACCCACTCCTATTTACAATGCCACACAAAATCACAAGGAATCCCGGCAAGGGAACAAAAGCAATATGATAACTTCCCGGCAAGGGAATAATAATATCGAAATAAACATCCCTGTAAGGAAGAATCAGCTACAACCAATCTTATCTCGACCCCTACTCAGCTCAATCACTACTAATACCTAATCATTATTAAAAATCTACAAGAATAGACTAAATCTTTGCTCAATATCGAGAATCCTCAATTAAAGCATCTGTAGTAACATTTAAATACACAATATCTGTCAATTTAAGACGCACGGTCATGCTCGACACCAACGCATAGATACTCATCAGCATGCCTCTACGTCGTACTCAACAAGAAACAATTAGAAAATAGGGCACAACTCCTAATCCCTCAATCTAAGGTTAGTTCGGACACTTACCTCGACGCCTCGAACACCAACTCAAGTTTCAACTATAGCTTTACCCCTTGATTTCACCGCCAATTCGCTCGTATCTAGCCACAAGTTACTTAATTACATCAATAAATGCTAAGTGAAATAATTTGAATGCATGAACATGATTTTCCCAAAGTTTTACCCAAAAAGTCAAAATTGCCCCCAAGACCACATGGCCAAAACCCGAGGTTCGAACTAAAACCCGATTACCCAGTCCCACAAGAACTCAAATATATAATTTTTTTGGAATCAGACCCCAATCGAGGTCCAATTCCTCAATTTTTGAAAAACCTAGGTGCTACCCAAAACACCCAATTTCCCCCATGAAAATCATTGATGTGAAGTTGAAATCATGTTAAAAGATGTTAATGATTGAAAAAAACTAATTAGAAATGACTTACAATTGATTTGGAGAAGAAAGGTTGTTTGAAAATTCGCCTGTTATGTTTTAGGGTTTTGAAAAATGAAAAATAGCTGAGAATACCATCTATTTATACCCCTGTCGGACCCCCTATGTGGACCGCAAAAAATTGACTGCGGCCGCACAGTATTGTGAACCTGAGGGCCTGTGACACTATGCGGACCGCACAAAATGGAGTGCGGCCATACAGCACCCACCGCGCCCGCACAAAGGCGATTGCGGACAGCGCAGTCCCCCTTCTCCGCACACTGCACAAAGGCGACTGCGGACCGCGCTGGAGGGTTCAGAGAACTGAGATTACTCTGAACCTGCAATATCTGTGTTTTTAAGCTTAAGACCTTCCGGAACCTACCCGAAACTCACCCGAGCCCTCGGGGCTCCTAACCAAACATGTGTACTAACTCAGCAATATCATACGAACTTCTCCGCGCGATCAAATTGCCAAAATGATCTCAATAACAATGAATTAAACCTCAAATTCAGAGAACTTTTCTAACACTTCATCAAGTCTCAACTTTAACAATTTAGGTCCGAATTATGTTAATTGATATCCGTTTTCCACCAAATTCCACAGAAACATCTTAAATCATATATAAGACCTGTACTGGGCACCGAAACCAAAATACGGGCCCGATACCATCATGTTCTAATCACATTTCATTTCAAAATACCTTAAACCATTTCAGAAAATAATTTTCTTTAAAAAAATTATTTCTCGGGCTTGGGACCTAGGAATTCAATTTTGGACATACGTTCAAGTCCCATATTTTCCTACGGACCCTCCGAGACTATCAAATCACAGGTCCGGGTCCGTTTACCCGAAACATTGACCAAAGTTAAATTAACTCATTTTATAGTCAAATTTTACTATTTTTTTATAGATTTTCATACTTAAGCTTTCTGGCTACGTGCCCGAACTGCGTACGCAAATTGAGGTGGTGCTAAGGGAGGTTTTTAAGGCCTAAAAATAATGAATTTTATTTAAAAATGGGTGATGATTTTTTGGGCCATCACAACATACTTATCCAAAAAGAGAACGGAGAATTGTTGCTAGGTAAGGGATACTGCACCAACAGGCCTATGCCTTTCAAAATCCTTCCACCAAGTGAAAGCAGGTCTTGAAAACTGATAGGTAGTGAAAGCGACCCCACTGGTCTCCAGAATACCTGCGGTACAAAGCATCCTCTGACACTTGTCCAAAAAGCCCTAGGAATCCTCACCCTCTACACCACTAAAGGTCGGAGGCTGAAGCCTACCAAATCTCTCAAGTCTACGATGCTCGTCCTCTAGCATAGCAGGAACTACATAGTCCTGAGCAGTTGTAATCGGCTGGGCGGGGTGTGCCCCCAGCGTCTGAAATCCCTGCACGGCCTGCTCAGGTGTGTGAACAGTGGGAGTCTGACTTCCTCCCTCGGCCTGAGAAGTAGCTGCGGCTGTAGTGGCTGAAACCGCCTAAGCTAGGCCAGTGCAAACTGATAAGATCTTAGCCAAGGCCTCCCGAAGACCCGGAATCACAATGGGCACAACTGGTGTTGCTGGAGCATCCACGGCAGGGACCTGGTCCTGAACCAGGGTAGGTGGTAGATCTACAGGTGTTGCCCTCGCTACTCTGCCTCTACCATGATCCTTGGCCTCTGGTGGTCGCAGTTGGTGGCACTGGTGGCCGTCCACCCTATCCGGTAGCGCGTGTCCTCACCATCTATGAGATAATAGAATAACAGAAGTTTAGTACTCGGATCAACAAATTCGCACGACAAGAATTTCAAGAATAGGAAGTTTTTCCTAAAGGTTCTGCAGCCTCTTGAGGATAAATATAGACGTCTCAGTACCGATCCGCGAGACTCTACTGAACCTGCTCATGACTCGCGAGACCTATGTAACCTAGGCTCGGATACCAACATGTAACGATCCTGACCCCGAACCCAATCGTGATAGCGCCTCTCGTGAAGACAAGGCCAACCTACACTTTTTACTTTCTAATTATTAACAGATAAGCATCTGAGAACAATTTAAACATGATAAGAATAAGTCCAAAATAACCGATAATAACATAAATATGCAGAAGAACACCCATACACATCCCTAACCGGGGTGTCACTAGTCATGACCATCTATAAGTCATACTAAAATTCTGTTAAATTTATTACAATCTCTGAAAGGAAACAAAAGCGATAAAGGAGTAGAAACACGGGGTTGCGGACGTCAACAACTACCTCGTAATCTCTGAAAGCCCGCCTGAAGCTGGAGGAATCAGCACTCGGGAGCGGAACCAGCTACGCCTGAATCTGCACACACGGTGCAGGAAATAAAGTGAGTACTCTAACTTAGTGAGTAACAAATATAAATAACGACTGAAAGTAAGATAACATGAAGGCACAAGAAATTCTATAATGAAGCAGTAAAATCATTTGAAAACAGTAAACCAGTGAAAAATCAAGTAAAATCCTCTTTGAACAAGTAAACAAGTAATTGACAGGTAATTAAGGTAAAGTAAACAATTAGAAGTTCGCCCCTCGGGCACAGTATCACCACATCCACCCCTCGGGCAACATCTCAAAACAATAACAGTCCCTCGGGCTCAATCTCACATCACAATAGGTACCCGCACTCACTGGGGGTGTGCAAACTCCTGGAGGGGCCTTACGGTCCAAGCGCAATAACAAGTCATCTCATGGCATCAAATCTAGGACCTTGGGCTCAAATCAGTATCAACGTCTCCTCACAATATAGGCCCTCGGCCTTACTCAGTCAAAATCTTCACAAACCCCTCGAGAAATAGTAAAAACAGCATTTCTCAGCCAAGCATCATTTAAGTCTTAAAACTGAGTAAACATGGATGAGTATGAAAACAGTAGAAAATAACATGACTGAGTTCAAGTAATAAGTCAAAACAGTGAGGAAATATCAATGAAAAATCCCAAAGGGTTCAAATAGTTGGCATTCGGCCCAAATATGGCATTCGGCCCAAATATTGATGATAGCAAATAGTTTTCAAGCAAATACTCGGTAAAAATCATCAATCGGAATGGACCAAGTCACAATACCCAATGGTACACGACCCCACGCTCATCATCAAGCATGTGCCTCGCCTCAATATAGCACTACGATGTGCAATCCAGGGTTTTAAACCTCACAACATCATTTACAATTATTACTCACCTCGAACCGGCTAAATCTCTAGCTCGCGATACCTTTGCCCCTCGAATCGGCCTCCGCATGTGTTGAATCTATCCAAAATCAAAATGAGGGCATCAAAATATGCTAAGGGAACGAAGCCCAAGCAAAAACAGTCAATAAAGGGCACAAATCCTGAAATTACCAAAATCCGACCCCCGGGCCCACATCTCGGAATTCAGAAAATTTTACATCAATAGATTTCTTATCTCCCCACGAGTTCATACATATTAAAAGTTCTCAAATCCATGATTTTCTAGGTGAAATTCACATAATAATCAAGTTCTAGACCAAGAATCTTACCTCCAAACGTTTCTCCCCTTGAATCCCTCTTCCATATCCTTCAAAAATCACGCAAAATGACCAACTATGGAGGAAATAAGCCCCAAAATCGCGGACAAGACAAGCTTAAAAACATTCTGCCCAGGCATATTTTCCTTCATCGCGATCGCGGAACATCCCTCGCGATCGCGAAGAACAAATATTCAGCTCCCAAATTTTACTCTATGAGAACGTGATACAGCCTATGCGAATGCGATGTCCAGGCGACTTAACCCTACGCGATCGCGGACACCCCTTCTGCGTTTGAAATGAACAAAAACCAGCCAATCCCCCATGTCCATTTAACTCTATGCGAACGCGACCACCTTCCCGCATTCACAATGAATAGCCTTCCCACTCTATGCGATCGCAAGCCTTACTTCGCTAACGTGAAGAAAAACTTGACAGTCTCCTCAAAACCTTCTAAGTGATCGCGAGACTCCCTACGCGATCGCGAAGGGCAAAATCCTGCAACAGCTAAGCCTGTAATTTTTTGCAATTATATTACTCAACTTCAAAATGATCCGAATGACCACCTGAAACTCACTCGAGGCCCCCCGGGACCTCAACTAAAGACACCAACATGTCCTAAAACCTTATTCAAACTTGTCCCAACCATCAAAACACCTCCAATAACATCAATTATCCAAAACACCTCGGATTCAAGCCAAACTTTCTAAAATCTTCCAAATTACGCTTTTGCTCAAAACCCCAACCAAACCACGTCCGAACGACCTGAAATTTTGCACACACATCTCAAATGATATAACGAAGCTACTGGAACTCTCGAAATTCGATTCCGACCCCTATATCAAATCTCGCCTACCAACCGGAAATCGCCAAAATATCAACTTCGCCAATTCAAGCCTAAAACTACTCCAAGCCTCCAAAACTCATTCCGATCACACTCCTAAGTCATAAATCACCTTCCGAAGCTAACCGAACCATCGGAACTTACATTCGAGTCCTCTAACACATAAGTCAATATTCGGTTGACTTTTCCAACTTAAACTTCAAGTGTCTCAAACTTCACCAAAATTATTCCGGACTCAAACCGATCAACCCGATATCACAAAACACGGATAACAAAGCATAAAGAAGCATAAATGGGTGAAATAGAATGGTAACTCATGAGAAGACTGGTCGGGTTGTCACAATAGTGTCTGGTGCAATATTCGCTAACATTGAGTCCTGAAATGTCTATTATAAAGGGAAAGACCCTTCTTTATTTTCTCCTTTTCTAAGTAAATTTAATTCTACCCTTTGTCATTTCATGTATAAAAAATGTTTCTAGGAACAATAGGGTCATAGTTAAAAGATATTTTCAGAAAATAAGCATTTGAGCTGTTTTCATCCTTTTTCTATTTGTAGTTTTCTGTGTCATAGAATGGATCATTGTTCGATTATAATTATAATTTATGAGAGATGAACTGAAATTACCCATGGTTTTCTCGCTTAAGTTTTGCTTGGACTTTTCTGTATGTTGGAATTGATACTTATAAAAACTGGTCGACGTAAAGATTGTTGCAATTGGTATATACTGAATATAAGAACCACGGATCCAAAATTTTAAGTTTAGGAGTTTTGAAATCTTAAAAAAACTAGTAGCTTATTAAATTAGTAAAATATTATACATATTAAGTGAATATTTTAATACAAATACAAAAAAATTTCCAAAGCTACTAGAAACCCATTAACTAGAAGTCTCGCTCCGCCCCTGAATATCGACACAAAGAAAAGTTCAGTAATTAAGAAAAAGTTAAACAGAAAAAACGAAAATGATCTCTTGATTATCTAGTATAGTTTTTTGTCTTCACGTACGGTAGTTTTAAAGATACCTAGAATGCTGCTTCTTGAATTAATTATATTCTATTTATGCATTTATTAACCACCTAGATATTTATTGTCCCTATAAATATCTGTTATTCGTAAGTTGATACTCAAATCCTATTATAACTAGCTCCCCGTTATTTGATAGAAGGAAAAAAGTTTTAAAATGGCTGAATCTTATGTTTGCTACTCTAGGTTCCTCGTAATTCTTCTTACCTTACTCCTCATTGCTTCAAATGGTGAGTTAAAAAAAAAGGATTTAGATTTATATACCAATATTAAAGAGAATTTTTATATAGTTAGTGCAATTTACTAAAGAATTTTTATATAATTAGTGCAATTTAATCATTGCATAATTTTCTTATTAGCGTGCTAGATATGTTGTTGTGAATTTTTTATCTATTGTAATAGGTGCACTTATATTAACCTGATGGTAATATACATATTATTAAGAGTCGTTGGGTAGGATGTACCGGGAGAAATAATATATCTATTAGTTTTGGTATTATTATCCCTTGTTTGGTTATATTTTTCAAGTTATGTATAACTAATTATTAGCTATATAAATACTTGTATTAGTTATACACATATTCAATATTATTCTTATACATAGAAAATTATGGCATTAGCAATACCATTATTTTTAATACCATTATTTTTAATACCATTATTTCACAAAAAATATTTTGTGAAGCCAAGGGAATTTGAGCCAAAGACCTCTCACTTAATAATTGAAGCTAACAACCACTAGACTACTAAGATGTTTTGTTGCAAGCGCTATCACTTTTATTGGTTTTATCTTGTATTTCTATTTTACTTATTATTTTTATATATATAAATAGTAAAATATTTCAACGAAGCGGTGTCTCGTGACACCGCTTGCCACAATATAAATCCACCCCTGTGGATAAGCATGTATAAAGACAGAATTGTCTTTTCAAAACCTTTAATATACCAAACCAACAGCCGATAAGAAATAATCTCAGCATATCTAATTCCAACATACATAATCTCAACATTACTAATATACCATATTCAGTACTATTCTTATACACCATATCAAACGACCACTTACCGCAAAAAACTTAAATTAAAAAAAAATAAATTCAGTTTTTTTAAACCTTCACTTCATGAGCATAATATTATTTTGTTTTTTTCCTCTCTTTTTTATTTGATCTTGTTTATTTTATTTTATTTTTTAATGCAGATGTTGATGTTGTGGAGGGTAATCCTGGATTTTGCGAAAAATGGAGTTCAACATATAAGGGGCCATGTTTAAGTTGGGATCAATGTGATCATACTTGTAAAAATGAGGGGCATATTTTTGGAGGTTATTGTTTGTGGAAAGGGTTTTTAAAGGGAATGGCTTGCATATGCACCTATTTATGCTAAGTGAAACCATCAAATGACATTTATGAGACAATAAATTAAGCTGCTTCCATTTTGTTGTTACTTTTTATGTAATAAAATTCAAAAGAATAATCAAATAACTTTATGTCCACTTTATGTTTCCAAGGATAAATTTTACAAAGGGTTCAAGGTGGTTCAAGATTTAGTA
The DNA here is from genome assembly GCA_026770625.1 of Nicotiana glauca. Taxonomy (NCBI): domain Eukaryota; kingdom Viridiplantae; phylum Streptophyta; class Magnoliopsida; order Solanales; family Solanaceae; genus Nicotiana; species Nicotiana glauca. The sequence continues at coordinate 77,228 of MU781169.1, forward strand.
TATTGTACGAAAAGAGTCATATTTGACTTATATATGATAGTATAATATTTTTTTGGCGAAAGGTGTTCAACTATCTACTATTTGCCGATTGTAGCTCCGCCGCTGTAAAATCTATTCTATTTATGTCGCAAAATTATTATATTAGGGGTAGAAAAGAAAAAAGGTGCACAAGCATAATTTCCATCCTATACAGCACAAGAACAACAGTAACATATTCAGTGTATTCCCACAATGTGGGATCTAGGAAGGATAATATATACGCAGAACTTATCCCTACATATAGAGGTAAACATATTATTTCTAATAGAATATTAATCGTCTATAAGTAATACTATATATATATATATTATATAAAATACCAAGTTACAAATATTACTTAAGACCATAAAGGATAAAATGGTCATTGCTGCAATAACCATATGTTATAACAGTATTTATTTATTTATATATTGTAGAAGATAAACTTCATGTGCCATAAGAAAAGGCCTATGGCTATATATTGTTATCCATTTAATTTTCAGCATTTGTAATAGCAATAACAATATTTGTTGTAGCAATTTCCATAAGCTGCATCTTCCTTCTTGCACCAATGGTTACACTTCTTGGGAAAGCACTTCCCATTCCAGCCTTTGCTAGGCTTCCCACAATACTTTGCTTCTGTTATCTGCATCTCTGCATTAAACCATAGGACAAAAGAACTCTAAGGCAATTAATTAAAAATGAATCTTTACACAAATAGCTAGCTGACCCGATTATCCATGTTCATCTTTCCTAGCTGGTATTATATGGCACCCCGGTGCACTAAGCTTCCGTTATGCGTGGGTTTGGGGAAGAGCTAGACATAAGAGTCTATTATACGTAGTTTTATCCTGCATTTCTGCAAGAGCCTGTTTTTAAGGCTTGAACCCGTGACCTCCAAGATCACATAGCAGCAACTATACATGAATTATATAGTGATTATATATGATTGTACATACAATATATATATATATATATATATATATATATATATATATATATATTATACATATGTTATACATCCGCAGATTAATTTTAATTTAACTGGTTGGGTGGGCGGCTATTTAGGTTAATTCTTCATCAAAACAAAGAAAATACTCTCTTTTTTGTTTAAAAAAAGGAATCTTTATACAACATGAAAAGAAAATACTCATTTTGTTAAAACGAGAGAAAATACTTTTTCTACATCATGAAAAAGAAAATACTCATTTTGTTAAACGAAAGAAAATACTTTTTCTATATCATGAAAAGAAAATAATTATTTTATTGAAATGAAAGAAAATACGTTTTACTATATTATTTTGTTAAAATAAAAGAAAATATTTTTCTACATCATAAAAAAAAAGTATTTTTTTTTGTAGAAATGAAAGAAAATATTTTTTTTACATCATGAAAAGTAAATACTCATTAATTTTGTTGAAATGAAAAAGAAAGTATGTAATCTACAATATAAAACGAAAGTACTTTTAATAATATATTTGTTTACGATGGAGGGTGCGGGTCGGGGGTGAGGAGCGGGGGT
>MU781169.1:79393-98218 GCA_026770625.1 Nicotiana glauca
AAAGTAAATAAGAAAGAGACAAATGCTTAAGAATTGCTCACCAGAAGCAAACATGAGAAGAAAGCAAAAGAGTACAGCACACAAAGTTATTTTGCTAGCCATTTCTAATTAAGTTTCTTAATTTGAAATACTTTGTGAAATTGAGGCTATACCAAAGGGTGTATTTATAGTAATTCAAGAATAATTTTTAAGCATAAAAAGTTCTCCTATTTACTTTGTATAAATTAACCTTGAACAGAAGAAAGGAAAATGTCAAACAAATCAACTAGATAAATATCGAAAGAAAAAAAATAATGTGAGTAGTACTGAGTCTTGATAAACTTTTGAACTGATCAAAGTTTTTTTTTCTTCTTGCATCACCATGAAAGTAACAAGATTCCTACTACTGTAAATTAAAGAAAGTCAAAAATTTACTTGATACTAGGCCAAGTATACAATAGTATAATTTAGAAAAAACGATATTATATAGCCGCTGTAAAAATAATAGTCGAAAAAATATATAAATATTGTATATTTTTTGTATATATATACATTCTGTATTTTATATATAAAAATTATATAAATTTTATATACTATTTCGGCTACCAAATGTAAATAGTTTCTGGCGTGGGCTAAAAGTGATAATACCCCGATAATTTATGCAGGTTTACTAACTAACCTTAAAAACTAATTCAAGCTTAAGCTCAAGTTGAGGTGAGAAAAAACTAGCAAGAATGAATTACTATGCTTAGAGATGGAGTCAGGATTTCAAACTTATGGATTCAGAATTTTAATCTGTTAGTGAATTTTAAATTAATAATTTATACATGTTAAATGATTTTATAAGACAAATATAGTGTTCGAACCAAAATTATTGGGTTCAGCCGAACTCGCTCCCGACACTAAATACTTCAATCCCAAACTCAAGTTGAGGTTGGCTAACTACATGAATCTCATTGACCATATCATTTCTTTTAAGCTTATCTCAAATCAATATTATATAAAAAGTAAAAAATTAAATTGAAAACACTAGAAGTTCTCTAAACTATCGGTATAAAATCTTTGATATTGCTAAAAGACTCCTAGAAAATATGATATTTCTACTGGTTGTGAAGTTAGTAAGCTTTTACAATAAACAAGTGCCATGCATGGATATCTAATTTGTCGACAAAGAAAATTTCAAAGCTAGATTAGGTGTTTGATGCGGATTCAAGATTTAAATTATGTGAATATAATATTAAGATTATTAATATTAAATTCATTATATTCTTAAAGTTACGGGTTCATATGTACTATTATTAAATTTTAATGAATTTATACACATAAATTTATGCTTTGCTTTAAAAGTTATGAGTTTAGAATGTTATGAAAAAATTAATGGTTGAAATAAAATTAAATCTTCAAGAATTAAATACCTTTCTTAATGTGTGTTTATTAGATAGAACGAGAGAAGAAATTCGTTTCTTTAAGAAAAAGAAACTTTTTTTCTTTTTTGTGAAGAGAAAAATACTATACGGAAAAATTTGACCCAACTCTATTTTTATATATTCACTAAAACGATTTTCTTCTTAATTATGTGATAACGTCTCTCATACTCATCTCTTATAAAACAGGTACAACAATGATCTAAATATTATAAATATATTATATTATGGATGTTCATTTAATATTCTGTTATAAATAAGCTTTCTGAAGAAGCTTATCCATATGAAACTTCGCCGTAAATATATTTATCTATTTGGTACTCTATTGGAAATTAGCCTCCTCCAGAAGCTTATCATTTTGGTACCCGATTATGGATAAATATTGACCCCGGTAGAAGATTATCCATACCGGGTATAATAAACTTATCCTTTCGATACTCCGTTATGGATAAATATTATCCCCGGTAGAAGATTATCCAAACAGGGTATAATAAACTTATCCTTTCGATACTCCATTATGGATAAACATTACTCCCGGTAGAAGATTATCCATACCGGGTATAATAAGCTTATTCTTTCGATACTTCATTATGGATAAATATTATCCCCAGTAGAAGATTATCCATACCGGGTATAATAAGCTTATCCTTTCAATATTCCGTTATGGATAAACATTACCCACAGTGGAAGATTATCTATACCTAGTACAATGAGCTTATCCTTTTACTACTCCGTTATGGATAAACAATACTCTGAGTAGAAGATTATTCATATCTGGTATAGTAGCAGCTTGCTTTCTTCTATAAATAGGAGAGATTTCAGCTCATTATATACATGAATTTTAAGTTGAATAATAAATCAGTTTCTCTCTATATTTGTCTTTACTTTATAGTCTTTATTTTATAATACGTTATCAGCACAGAACTCTTCCATCTCGAGCAAATACTTTGAAAGTATCTAAGGTACGAACTTTTTTTTTTCTAAATAATGTCAAATCTTTCTAAACATAAATTTATAACCCTAGAAATATCGGGTAAAAGCTACATGTCTTGGGTGCTTGATGCTGAAATTCATCTTGATGCGATAGGTCTGGCAGACACCATCAAGGATAAAAATGAGGCATCAAACCAAGACCGTACCAAAGCAATGATATTCCTACGCCATCATCTTGATGAGGGCCTGAAAATGGAATATCTCACTATTAAAGATCCAGTCATACTGTGGAATAATTTGAAAGATAGATATGACCACCTGAAGATGGTCGTTCTTCCACTGGCATGTTATGATTGGACTCATCTAAGGCTACAAGATTTTAAATCTATCAGTGAGTATAATTCTGCTATGTTCAGAGTTATTTCCCAATTGAAATTATGTGGTGAAAATAGTACTGATCATGATATGTTGGAGAAAACTTTCACTACTTTTCATGCCTTGAATATGCTCATGCAGCAGCAATATCGAGAGATGGGATTCAAAAAGTATTCTTACCTTATCTCACATCTTCTTGTATCCGAGCAAAATAATGGGATATTAATGAAAAATCATGAAAGCCAACCTACTGGTCCTTATCCATTCCCTGAAGTGAATGAGACGAACCTCTACCAAGCTAAGTGTTCGTGGCTCCAGTCGTGGTCATGGCCGTGATCGGGGAAGAAATTTTAATCATGGTAACAATAATGCACCAAAGGATCCTCCTCACTACCAGCAGTGGAAAAGGAAGAAATAAAAGCATGAAGCGATGCAAACACCAAATGCAAAAAATACATGTTATAGATGTGGAGGAAAAGGGCATTGGTCACGTACTTGTCGTATGCCAAAGCACCTGGTTGAGCTTTATCAAGCCTCCCTAAAGAAGACAGAGAAGAATGTTGAAGCAAATTTTATTTCTGAAGATAATTTAGACTTCATGCATTTGAATGTATCTGATTACTATGTACTCCTAGAAGGAGAACCAAGTCATGTAATCGGTGGTGAATCTGTAAAAATATAAATATTTTAATTTTTGTTGTTTGTAACAGATAGTAAGGTTATGTAATTGTTGTACATAAATAAAAGTTATGATTTGATAATGATGTTTACTATAATATATTTTATTTATGTCATTTTGAAGAATATGGATAATATTATTAGATCAACTTAAACTCTAGCAGAGTTTGCAAGAAATATACAACTACCAGAAGTGGCTATATTTCGTATATCACATTGTAACTTTATTTTGCTAACCACCAGAAGTGGTATATGCCTATGATCACCAGAAGTGATAATTTAAGTTTTCTATAGTTACAATTGAAAATAAGCTACATAAATATTCTCAATATTAAATGCACGCCTCGATTTGCTCCTGAAGTAGTAAATATTTTAAAAGAGGTTGAAGCATCAAAGTTTGATAAATGTGCATTCAGATAATTATGCTTGATTTCCTGAATATGAGAACTTTTGATAATATTAATCCATTTCCTGAATTGAATGTAACAATATTAATAAATCTAGTAAATATAAATGCGCTCTTGATATATATATATATATATATATATATATATATATATATATATATATATATATATTATAATTCACCTCAAGAAGAGGTAATATAATTGAAAGAATATATACTCAATGTTTCGTATTTTAAATTTCCTCCAGAAGAAGTGACACAATTGAAATTGTCTCTTAAAATAGAAAAATATTATGAAGAAGAGTTTTCTTGTGCTTAAATAATTTTTTTACATTTTTTATTTGATTGTGATTTTCTATCATGATACCAGAAGTGTCTGAATAATATTTGATAGTACAAAATGTATCAACAACTCCTGAAGAGCTAACTGTTTGCCTAGAAGACACATGATACCAGTAGTATCCGATAAATATTAGATTGTGGATAATAAATGAAGGTTCTCGAAGAGTTTGTATAAAAATATGTCATTTATATTATATAAATGGTCAAAACATATGTTGTATTAAACCTGAATTTTACTAATACAAATGACTATCATATTGAGACAACAAATATCATGACCTGTAATCCCTACCCTCGAAAGTCGTGATGGCGCATACTCGTGGAAGCTAGGCAAGCCATGAACCTTCATAACATTATCCTATCTCCTTTTTATACATGATTAAAACCATTAAATAACTGATAAATAAGCAATTAAAAGACGGCGATTAACAAAGTAGCAGAAGTCTGAATTAAAATAAGAACAACGTCTTAAAACATCAATATAAGTCTCTACCCAGCACCTGGTGTCACAACATTTCACGGACTATCTAGGAATGCTAAATAAAAAGTCTGAAACAATGTAAATAATTTCTATCTCGATACAAGGAAAACAGGGCAGGAAAAAAAATAGAAGAGATGTCGGGCCTGCGGACGCTTGCAGGACTACCTTGGGAATCTCGTAGACTGAAGGACTGCTCCCTAGCTACTGTTGCGCGCCGTAAGCTGCTCCGACACCTAGATCTGTGAAAAAGTACACAGAGTGTAGCATCAGCACAATCGACCCCATGTGCTGGTAAGTATCTGGCCTAACCCCGGCGAGGTAGTGACGAGGCTAGAACCAGACTCCAGTTAAACCTGTGCAAATATATATATATATATATACACACACACACACACACACATACACACATACACATACAAATACAATAAAGAAACAACAGAAGTAAACAATTAAAGCTGGGAGGGGGGAACATGCTTAAGGAATAGCAGATAAAGGTGGAATCTCAAAATAATGTGGAAATACTTCAATTTAAATTCTAACACGGAATAAACAAGTAAAGACAACTTTCATTTTTAAGTTTCCTCTTGTTGCAGGCATACAACCCGATCCCATTTCTCGTATCTCGTGGTAGGCATACCACCCGCTCCCATTTCATGTTTCTTGTGGTAGGCGTACCACCCACTCCCATTTCATAACTCTTGTGGTAGGCGTACCACCCGTTCCCATTTCAATCCAATACAGTATTACCAAGAGAATCCCAACAAGGGAACAAGATAATATAATGATTTCCCGGCAAGGGAACAAGATAATATAAAATCAAATATCCCGGCAAGGGGGATCCAGTTATAACCAACCGTATTCAATTTCTACTTAACACAATTAACACCAATGCTCAGTCATAACTAAATATTTGTTCAGCATCAAAGGTCTTCAACCAAGTTCTCATAGAATCAATTAAGAATACAACAAGTTAGCAATTTAGGACTCACAGTCATGCTCGACACCAATGTATAGATACTCGTCACCATGCATATACATCGTACACAACACAAAACAAGTAGCAAATATGACTCTACTCCTAATCCCTCAAGCTAAAGTTAGACCGAATACTTACCTCAAACTTCCTCGGCCAATTCAATCCACAACAACCGCTTTCCCTCTCGAATTCGGCTCCAACTCAACCAAATCTATACAATAATGATTCCATAGATATGCTCCAATAATGAAGAACGAGCGACCATGCAAGCTAACACTCGGCTAGGCTCAGAAGTATCCAACCTCACAAATCGATTGGCCAAGGCCTGAACATCCAAGGCAAGCGACCTCTAGCTGAACAAAATATAAGCAAGACTGCCCATGCTGGCTGACTTCCTACTCAACACATCGACCACCACATTGGCCTTCACCGGATGATACAAGATAGTAATATTATAATCCTTCAACAACTCTAACCACCTTCTCTGCCTCAAATTCAACTCCTTTTGCTTGAACAGATACTGAAGACTCTTGTGATCAGTGTACACCTCACACGTCACACTATACAAGTAATGGCTCCAAATCTTCAATGCATGGACAATGGCTGCCAACTCTAGATCATGAACTGGATAATTCTTTTCGTGGATTTTCAACTGCCTCGAAGCATAGGCAATGACTCTGCCATCCTGCATCAATACTGCACCAAGCCCAATACGGGAAGCATCATAATAGACTGTATAAGGCCCTAAACCTGTGGGCAAAACCAATACCGGTGCCCTAGTCAGAGCTGTCTTGAGCTTCTAAAAGCTCGCCTCACACTCGTCTGACCATCTAAACTGGGTACCCTTCTGGGTCAATCTGGTCATCTAGGCTGTAATATATGTAAACCCCTCCGCGAACCGATGATAGTAGCCTGCCAACCCCAAGAAACTCCAAATCTCTATAGCTGATGCTGGTCGAGGCCAGCTCTTGAATGCCTCAATCTTATTTGGGTCCACCTGAATACCCTCTACTGAAAACAACATGACCCAGAAATGCAACTGAACTCAACTAGAACTCACACTTCAAGAACTTAGCATATAAGTGACTATTCTTAAGAGTCTGAAGAACCACTTTGAGGTGCTGTTCGTGCTCCTCCTGGCTGCGGGAGTATATCAGGGTATCATCAACAAAGACTACCACGAACAAGTCTAGAACACTCGATTCATCAACTCCATAAATGATACTGGGGCATTGGTCAACCCAAACGACATGACCAAGAACTTATAATGCCCGTACCGAGTGCGGAAAGCTATCTTAGGGACATCGGATGCCCTAATCCTCAACTGATGGTTGCCAGATCTCAAGTCTATATTTGAAAACACCTTGGCACCCTGAAGTTGATCGAACAGATCGTCAATCCTCGACAGTGGATACTTATTCTTGATCGTAACTTTGTTCAATTGTCGGTAATCAATGCATATCCTCATCGAACCATCCTTTTTCTTCACAAATAATACCGGTGCACCCCAAGGCAAAACACTGGGTCTAATGAAACCTTTCTCAAGCAAATCTTGCAACTGATCCTTTAACTCTTTCAACTCTGGTGGGGCCATGTAATACGGCGGGATAGAAATGGGCTGAGTGCCCGGAGCCAGATCAATACAAAAGTCAATATCCCTGTCGAGCAGCATACTCGGCAGGTCTGAAGGGAAAACCTCAGGGAACTCCCGAACAATAGGTACAGAATCAATAGATGGGAATTCCGCGCTGAAATCGCGAACATACACCAAATAAGCTAAACACCCCTTCTCGACCATGCGTCGAGCCTTCACATACGATATAACACTGCGGGTGGTATAACCTGGGGTCCCTCTCCACTCCAAACGGGGCAAATTCAGTAAAGCTAAGGTCACGATCTTGGCATGGAAATCCAATATAGAATGATACGGGGACAACTAATCCATCCCTAATATGACATTGAAGTCGACCATGTCTAAGAGCAACAAATCAACACGAGTCTCAAGACCCTCAAACACTACAATACAAGAGCGATGAACTCAGTCTACCATAATAGAATCACCCACCGGTGTAGACACATAACCAGGAACACTGAATGCATCACTAGGCATGACCAGGTATGGTGCAAAATAGGATGACACATACGAATATGTAGACCCAGAGTCAAACAGCACTGAAGCTTCTCTATCATAAACCAGAATAGTACCTGTAATGACTACATCTGAAGACTCAACCTCTAGCCTGGCTGGAAGAGCATAACATCGGGACTGGGCCCCACCTCCTAAACCTCATCTCTGGGATGACCGGCTGCTGGCTGGCCTCTACCTCTGGTTGTCTGAACTCCACCTCTATCACCTTTACCTCTACCGCTAACACCCATGGCACCACATCTAGCTGGCTTGGCAGGCTGTGGAACCTCTGGTGCCTGAATCATAGCACGAGAACTCTGATGTTGAGAACTGCCCAAAGCTCGAGGGCAATACCTGGCAATGTGCCTCATATTGCTACAAGTGAAACAAGCCCTCGACTGTTGGGGATGACGACCCTGGAAAATCTAGAGTGGTGGTGCACGAACAGGTGCTGATAGTGCACTGTAAGGCTGCTGGTAGGAATAATGCGACTGAGAACTACGACCACCCGAAGTACCATGAGAGACCTGGAGAGATGACTGAAAGGGCATATGAGGATGGCCTCTACCATAAGAATCTCTACCTCCAGACGAGGTACCACTGAATCTGCCTGAGTGATGGGGCCTCTTATCCAACCCACGTCCACCTTCCAGTGACATATCTATCTCAACTCTGTGGGCCGCATTGGCCGCCTCCTGAAAAGTGATTTCACTCCGGGCCCCCATAGCCATCTGGAGACAAATCAGCTGAATCAAACCATCAATAAACCTCCTAACGCTCTCTCTCTCGGTGGGGAGTATGACAACAACATGGCGAACTAGATCAATGAACCTGGCCTCATACTAAGTGACTGTCATAGAGCCCTACTGGAGGCACTCGAACTGCCTGCAAAGAGCCTCTCTCTGAGTAACGGGGAGAAACTTCTCCATGAATAACTCTGAAAACTTCTCCCAAGTCAAAGATAGCGACCATGCTAGTCTGGCTAAGCAATAGTCCCTCCAACAAGTCTTGGCGGATCCGGATAGACGAAAGGTGGCAAAATTGACCCCATTAGTCTCAACAATACCCATGTTCCGAAGAACCTCGTGGCAACTATATAAGAAATACTGGGGGTCCTCAGAAGAAGCACCGCTGAATGTGGTAGTGAAGAGCTTGGTGAACCTATACAGCCTCCACAAATCATCTGCATACATAGCCGCTCCATCGCCAGTCTGAGTCACTACACCCGGCTGAACTGCCTTAGCTGGCTGAACCAATAGAACCTGAACCTGGGGAGCTACCTGCTTCGGAGTGCGTGTAGCAGGAGTTTGAACCCCTACTCCAGCCTGAGAAGTGGCTGGTGCTACTGGAAGAAATCCCGCTCGCGTGACACTCTCCATGAGGCCCTCCAATCGGACCAGAGCATCCTGAAGAACTGGGGTGGCAATAAACCCCTCTGGGACCTGAGTTGGGCACACCGAAGCTGCTGGGGATAGAACCTCCTCGTCATAGTCAACCTGAGGCTCCGACACTGGGGATGCTGCTTGGGGCTGAGCTCCACCCCTGCCTCAACCTCTGGCACGACCTCGGCCTCACCTTCTGCCCCTAGCTGGAGCTGCTGTTGGGGGCTCGGGCTGCGGAGCGGTAGAAGAGAAAGTGCGTGTTCTCACCATCTGTGAAAGAACATAGTAGAAAGGCAATCAACATTTGAGAAACAAAACCGCACGACAAGAAAGAACAAATATGAAGTTTTCCTAACTCTGTAGCCTCTGGGATAAATACAGATGTCTCTATACTGATCCCTCAGACTCTACCAAGTTTGTCCGTTAGTTGTGAGACCTATGTAACCTAGTGCTCTGATACTAACTTGTCACGACCCAGAATCCCCACCCTCGATAGTTGTGATGGCGCCTACTCGTGGAAGCTAGGCAAGACATGAACCTCCGCAACATTATCCTATCTCCTTTTTATACATGATTAAAACCATTAAATAACTGATAAATAAGCAATTAAAAGACGGCGATTAACAAAGCAGCAGAAGTCTGAATTAAAATAAGAACAACATCTAAAAACATCAATATAAGTCTCTACCCAGCACCCGGTGTCACAATATTTCACGGACTATCTAGGAATGCTAAATACAAATGTCTGAAACAATGTAAATAAACTCTGTCTCGATATAAGGGAAACATGGCAGGAAAAAAAATAGAAGAGATGATGGGCCTGCGGACGCCTGCATGACTACCTTGGGAATCTCGTGGACTGAAGGACTGCTCCCTGGCTACTGCTGCGCGTCATAAGCTACTCCAACACCTGGATCTGTGCAAAAGAGCACAGAATGTAGCATCAGCACAACCGACCCCATGTGCTGGTAAGTGTCTGGACTAACCCCGGCGAGGTAGTCATGAGGCTATAACCAGAATCCAGATAAACCTGTGCAGATATATATACACACAAATACAACAAAGAAACAGCGAAAGTAAACAATTAAAGCTGGGAGGGGGGAACATGCTTAGGGAATAGCATATAAAGGAAGAATCTCAAAATAATGGGGAAATATTTCAATTTAACTTCTAACACGGAATAAACACATAAAGACAACTTTCATTTTTAAGTTTCCTCTTGTTGCAGGCGTGCAACACGATCCCATTTCTCGTATCTCGTGGTAGGCGTACCATCCGCTCCCATTTCATAATATCTTATGATAGGCGTACCACCCACTCCCATTTCATGTTTCTTGTGGTAGGCGTACCACCCGCTCCCATTTTATAACTCTTGTGGTAGGCGTACCACCCGTTCACATTTCGATCCAATATAGTATTACCAAGAGAATCCCGATAAGGGAACAAGATAATATAATGATTTCCCGGCAAGGGAACAAAATAATATTAAATCAACTATCCCGGCAAGTGGGATCAAGCTATAACCAACCTTATTCAATTTCTACTTAACACAATTAACACCAATGCTCATTCATGACTAAATATTTGTTCAGCATCAAAGGTCTCCAACCAAGTTCTCATAGAATCAATTAAGAATAGAACAAGTTAGCAATTTAGGACTCACAATCATGCTCGATACCAACGTATAGATACTCGTCACCATGCCTATACGTCGTACACAACACAAAACAAGTAGCAAATATGACTCGACTCCTAATCACTCAAGCTAAGGTTAGACTGAACACTTACCTCAAACTTCCTCGGCCAATTCAATCCACAACAACCTCTTTCGCTCTCGAATTTGGCTCCAACTCAACCAAATCTATACAATAATGATTCAATAGTAGCAATATATGCTAAACAAATCAACCCAATGCCTAAATAAAGATTTCCAAGCTTTCTTCCCAAAAATTCAAAAATCGACCCCGGGCCCGCTTGGTCAAAACACGAGGTTCGGACCAAATTCATATCACCCATTCAACCACGAGCCCGAATATATAATTTATTTTCAAATTTGACCCCAAAACGAGGTCTAAATCAAGAAAAATTAAAAAGCTCTAACTCTACCCAATTCCCCCAATTTCTACCCTAAATTACATGATTTAAGCTTAGGAATTTGATAAATAATGATGGAAAATGAAGAAAATAAGTTGGGATTTACAAATCCAAAAGATTTTGATGAAAGGAAGCTTTAATGGATGCCTAAAGACTTTGGAGAAGAAGGGGTTCGAGTATTTTTGGAAAAATCCCGTTGCTACTGTTTCTGTAATTTTTAAAATATAACTGGGCAAGATTTGCCCTTCGCGTTCGCGGAAAGGAGGTCGTGTTCGCGAAGGGTGAACTGGACAAATCATCGTGAACGCGGATGGGAAAACGCTAACGCGTAGAAGGAAAATTTTGGGGTCCAGGAAGTTGTTCTATGCGAACGCGTGAGCTACCACGCGAACCGATGAAGGAGGCTGCAAGGCTACGTGTCCGCGAAAGGTTGAATGCGAACGCGAAGAGGAAAGTTTGGACAAATCCCCCAAGCTCAAGTAACACTATGCGAACGCGATAAAGGAAAAACCTAAAGCTTCGTGGATGCGGGAATGGCTTCGCAAACGCAAACAAGAAGGAACCTGCAACTGCTGAAGCCAAAAAACCTGCAACTTTCCTAAGTCTGAAATCACTCCGAAACACTCCTGAGCCCTCGGGGCTCCTAACCAAACACACACACTAACTCAAAAACATCCTAAGAACTTAACCATGCGATCAAATTGCAAAAATAACATTAAAATCAATGAATCAAACCTCAAAATTACTAGTTTTTTCATCAAACTTCATAAACTTTCAAATTTAGAGTTTAAGGTCCGAAACACGTCTAACGTCGTCCGATTTAACCAAACTTCATAGAAATATCTTAAAACACATAAAAGACCTGTACCGGACGACGGAACCAAAATACGGGCGAGCTACCAACACGTTCTAATCAATTTTCATTTCAAATTTACTTAACAATTTTAGAAAAACAATTTCTTTAAAAAATTCATTTCTCGGGCTCGGGACCTCGGATTTCGATTCCGGGCATACACCCGAGTACCATATTTTTCCACGGATCCTCCGAGACCGTCAAATCACGGGTCTGGGTCCATTTACCCAAAATTTTAGTCAACTTTATTCTTATTAATATCAAATTTTAGTATTTTTCACATAATTTCACATTTGAATTTTCACATAATTTCACATTTGAGCTTTCCGGCTACGTGCTCGGACTGCGCATGCAAATGGAGGCAACTAATAATGAGGTTTTCAAGGCCTTGGAAGCACGGAATGAGAAAGAAAATAGTTGATGACCCTTTGGGTCGTCACAACAAATGACTGAAAGATTGAAAATCTTCATGGTTCCACAATCATAGGAGGTAAAATAATATGTATGTGAGAATTTACCCTCCTTATTCTTCAATTTATATGATATCATGTATAAATAAGAAGTTTACTAATGCAAAAGTTTATGCCATAGTAAACCAGAAGTTTACTAAGGGATAGTACATGCCATGATAAACTTGAAGTTTTCATTTGCCATTTTTGAATGAGCTATTTAAGTTCAGATAAGCATATATTGAAGAACTAGAAGATTCTTCAAGAATTCTCTTGTGTTGCTTGTTCTCATTATAAATTGCTTATACCAACTAAAGTTGGGACTAAGACCCCAGATTCTAAAATACATAAAAGGTGAATATGGGCCCATTCACCTGTCATGTGAACCACTTATAGATGCATATATAAGATGGTTACATGTATGTTTATTGTCAATCTGTAGTTTGGCATTTGAGATTGTTTTTATCAATTAAGAACATAACTTTCAGATTATGAAATCAAGACGGTTCATCTTGATAATGCTGGTTTATATCCAAGCTGGTTTAGCATTGAATGCCTCCTACTAATGGATAAACTATTGCTTATGGGAACAAAGCTTCATGTGTTGGTCTAAGATATTCTAAATTACATACATCAACACTTGTATGTATCAGACCAACAATATATGAAAAAGTCATCCCCTCACAATTGGTTTAGGATCAGAAATCAAATATTTTTACTATCTTTTGATGTGTGGTATATGATTAATTTCTCTACCACAATACACATAGATATATTTCCCACAGAATATTGGGGATATACATTCGTCTGGGAATTCCATCCTCATACGGATGAGCAGTCTGAACAAACTATTCAGATTTTGGAGGATATGCTCTGAGCTTATGTCATTGACTTTGGAGTCTCGTGAGATCAGTTTTTACCTTTAGCGGAGTTTACCTACAACAACAGCTACTAGTCGAGTATTTAGATGGCTCCCTATAAGATTTTATATAGTAGACGGTGTCGATCTTTGTTTGGATTGTTTAAGCCGAGAGAGGCTCGGTTGTTAGGTATGGATCTGGTTCAGGATGCCTCGGACAAGGTCAGGATCATTCAGGATAGGCTTCGTACAGCTCAGTCCAGGCAAAAGAGTTATACCGACCGCAGGGTTCGAGATTTGGATTTCATGGTCGGTGAGTGGGTATTGCTTCGAGTGTAGCCTATGAAGTGCATGATGAGATTTGTAAAGAAGGAAAAGCTTAGCCCTAGGTTCATTGGCCCGTTTGAGATTCTTGCTTGAGTAGGAGAGGTGGCTTAATAGACTTGTATTGCCGCCGAGCTTATCAGTCCTGCATCCAGTGTTTTATGTGTCCATGCTTCAAAAATATCACGGCCATCCATCCCATGTGTTAGATTTCAACACTGTCCAGTAGGAGAAGGACTTGTCTTATAAGAAGGAGCCGGTAGCTATTATAGACCAATAGATTCGTCAGTTGAGATCGAAGAGTTTTCCTTCTGTTCGTGTTCAGTGGAGAGGTCAGCCTCCTGAGGTATCGGCCTGGGAGTTTGAGTTTGATATACAGAGCCGTTATCCCTATCTTTTCCCCGACTCAGGTACTTTCTTCTTTTGTCCGTTCGAGGATGAACAGTTGTTTTAGAGGTGGAGAATGTGATGACCACTTGTTTTAAAATGAAATTTTACGTTCCGAGGCCTTAAAAACCTCTCTTAGCATCACCTCGATTTACGTTCACAGTCCGGACACGTAGCCAGAAAGCCTAAATGTGAAAATATGTGAAAAATGATAAGTTTTGACTATAAAATAAATTAATTTGACTTCGGTCAATATTTTTTGTAAACAGACCCGGGCCCGTAATTTGACGGTCCCAGAGGGTCCGTAGGAAAATATGGGACTTGGGCGTATGTCCGAAATCAAATTCCGAGGTCCCAAGCCCGAGAAATGAATTTTTAAAAGAAATTATTTTCTAAAATTGTTTATAAGGTTTGGAAATGAATTTTGATTAGAACATGTTGGTATCGGGCCCATATTTTGGTTCCGGCGCCTGGTATAGGTCTTATATATCATTTAAGATAATTTGTTAAAGTTTGGTAAGAAACATAATCCATTTGGCATGATTCGGACCTTAAATGCAAATTTGATATTTAAAGACGTTTTGAGAAATTTCATTGCTTGAGGTTTAATTCGATGTTCATGATGTTATTTTGGTGATTTGAGTATACGAATAAGTCCGTAGGATATTTTTGAGGTTGTGTGTATATTTGGTTTGGAGATCCGAGGGCTCGGGTGAGTTTTGGATAGGCCATGGGGTGAAATTTTGGACTTAAGGAATTGCAGGCCTGCAGGCTTCGCAATTCCCAAGCCCATGTTCGCAATTCCCAAACCCATGTTCGCAATTTCAAGGATTCGCAATTCCCAAACCCAGGTTCGTAATTCCCAAGCTTCACAATTCCCAAACCCATGTTCGCAATTCCCAAGCTTCGCAATTCCCAAACCCATGTTCACAATTCCTAAGCCAACAGATGTTGGGGTTCGCAATTGTTCACAATTCTCGTATCAGAGACATGTAACTTCTATACTTAGACGATTTTAAATCCGTTTTTCATATTCTCTCTATTGGCCGAAGTTCTGGTGAAGTTTTGAAGAATGACAAATGAACTCAGTTATAGACCAGGTCCATCATGTGAGACACAGCGTTTATCAACCTATACATGTGAGATGCTCGTGAAGAAGATAAGTCTCAATAATCAAGCCGCAATATCTTCTGAACTGATCGAAAAGGTTGCGTATTGGATGAGGCGAGGAAGTCTCCTTATAGGAACAGGACGCAATCCGGATAAAGGATAGGGTTGGAGTTTGTATTGTTCTAGGACTCAAATTCGACAAAGGATCAACAATTGAGTCTCAATCAAACTCTGATTACTAACTCATTAAATAACTGTGATTGTTCTCTTTTATAGTGATTGCACATACGCAGAAGTTAAACTAAATTGAGACCAAAAGAGCAAGGAAATTTTGCAAGCAATTTATGTGAGATTTAAGCGTGCACTCCTGAAGCTACTTGAACGAGATAGAAGAACCAGTTCCATTGTGTTTATTCTTATTCTAGTTCAATTGTAGTAGGTGGTTTAAAGTTGTACCTTTCCATCTTTCATAAAAGCAATTGTATTATGTACTTTGAGTATTCAAGTTAGAGTTAACTTGAAAGTGTCGCAACAGTTGAGGCTGTGTGCCACACTGGGTTTAGAGTTAATCCTTAGGTTTACAAGAGTTTTGTAAATGCTGTTTTGGCTCAGTGATTTTAGTGGATGTTTGGAAAAATCCTACTGAGTAGTAGGTCGTGGTTTTTTCACCTTTTGAGCTAGGTGTTTTCCACGTAAAAATCTCTATGTTCTTTATTTTATGTACTTTTAATTTCGCAACAGTAGTAGTTAGAACACCTAAAAGAAACAGGTTCTTCTAGATCGAAAATTGGGTACCATACAAATCATCCCCCCCTCTTGTATGGTATTGTCAGTTATAACATCACTCTCAAAACATAAACATACTTAGGCGATTTTTCAAGGATTTCTTCTTCTCCAAATCAATTGTAAGTCATTTTTAACTAACTTCCTTCAATTCTTAACATCTTTTAACATGATTTTAACTTCAAATCAATGATTTTCATGAGGAAATTGGTTGTTTTGGGTAGAACCTAGGTTTTTCAAAAATTGAAAATTTGGACATCAATTGGAGGTCCGATTTCAAAACAAATTATATATTTGGGTTCATGGGGGAATGGGTAATCAGGTTTTGGTTCGAACATCGGGTTTTGAACATGTGGGCCCGGGGGCTATTTTTGACTTTTTGGGTAAAACTTTAAAAAACTCATTTTCATGCATTGGGGTTGATTCATTTAGCGTTTATTGATGTAATTAAGTAACTTGTGTCTAGATTCGAGCAAATTGGTGGTGGAATCAAGGGGTAAATCTATAGTTGAATCGTGAATTGTGTTCGTGGTATCAAGGTAAGTGTTTGATCTAACCTTAGATTGAGAGATTAGGAGTTGTGTCTATTTACTACGTGTTAATTGTGGAGTACGACATATAGGCATGGTGACGAGTATCTATACGTCGGTGTCAAGCATGCATGTGCGTCTTGTATTATAATTTGTTATGACTCCGTTGTGGTTTGTTATGCCTCACATGTTATTATCATTATTGTTCCCTTGCCGGAATGTTTGTTTGATATTATTATTCCCTTACTGGGATGTTGTTGAAATATTAATGCCCCTTGCCGGGAAGTTACTATATTGCTCTTGTTCCCTTGTCGGGATTCCTTGTCATTATTGTTTGTTTGTAAGTGGAAGCGGGTGGTACGCCTACCAAAAGATATATGAAATGGGAGCGGGTTGTACGCCTACCAAAAGACATAATGGGATGGGATCGGGTGGTATGCCTACCACAAGATATATGAAATGGGACCGGGTGGTACGCCTACCACAAGATATAATGAAATGGGAGCGGGTGGTAAGCCTACCACAAAATATAATGAAATGAGAGTGGGTGGCACGCCTGCCACAAGACACATAAAATGGGAGCGGGTGGAACGCCTGCCACAAGATACATGAAATGGGAGCGGGTGACACGCCTGCCATGACATACGTGAAATGGAAGTGGGTGACACACCTGCCACAAGATATGTGAATTGGGACCGGATTGCACGCCTGAAATAAGATGTGAAATGAAAGTGAAATCTGCCTTTGTTTTCCTTATCCTTGCTAGTAGTTGGATTTTTTTATTCCTTTATAATTCTCTTGATATTTTGTTTTTACTTGTTATTCCCTGAAGCATGTTTTTCCCCTCCCATACCTTATTGTATATGACTGTTTCTTTCTGTACTTCTTTTCCGTTGTATATAGCTAAATTATATAGGTTTATTTGGTAGTCTGGTCCTAGCCTCGTCACTACTTCGCCGGAGTTAGGCTAGGCATTTACCAGGATATGGGGTCAGTTTTGCTGATACTACACTCTTTTGTGCAGACCCTAGTGTTGTAGACTTTGGACAGCAGTGGAATTGTTGATTCTTGTTCATCAGGCAACCCGAGGTAGTCCTGCAGGCGTCCGCAGGCCTTGGCATCTCATTCTATCGACTATTCTGGTTTCTTTCATGCATTTCCATAGACAGTGTTGTATTTATTTATTATAGACCTTTATTTATAGTATTCTTAGACCGTCTGTGAAACTGTGACACCAGTTCTGGGTAGTCGAGACTCAAACAGTTGTATTGGATTCGTGTTCAGATAGCTTAATGCTTTTTTCTTCTGCTTATGTTAAATTTTGTTGTTTAAATATTATTATTTTGCAGTTGTTAATGAATATAAAATGGGTAAAAGGGTAAATAATGCTATTATTTTCTAGGAGCACTATTCAGTGTATTCCCACAATGTGGGATCTAGGAAGGGTAATATGTATGCATATTATCCCGACATATAGAGGTAAGCATATTGTTTCCAATAGAATATTAATCGTCTATAAGTAATACTATATATATATATATATATATATATATATATATATATATATATATATTATATAAAATACCAAGTTACAAACATTAATTAAGACCATAAAGGATAATATAGTCATTGCTGAAATAACCATATGTTATAACAGTATTTATTTATCTATATATTGTAGAAGATAAACTTCATGTGCCATAAGAAACGGCCTATGGCTATATATTGTTATCCATTTAATTTTCAGCATTTGTAATAGCAGTAACAATATTTGTTGTAGCAATTTCCATAAGCTGCATCTTCCTTCTTGCACCAATGATGACACTTCTTGGGAAAGCACTTCCCATTCCAGCCTTTACTAGGCTTCCCACAATACTTTGCTTCTGTTCTCTGCATCTCTGCATTAAACCATAGGGCAAAAGAATTCTTAGGCAATTAATTAAAAATGAATCTTTACACAAATTGCTAGTTGACCCGATTATTTATGGTTCATCTTTCCTAGCTGGTATACATGAATTATACATTAATTATACCTATAAATTATACATATACATCCACAGACTAATTTTAAGTTAAGTGGTTGCACTACTAGAAACATTTAAGAAACCGTCCAGGAATACAGACCGAAATCGGTCGAAAAATTGGAAAAAATGAATGATTTTCGATCGACTTTAATCCATCGAAATAAGGTTGATCAGTAATAAATAACGACCAAAGTCGGTATACATGGTTCATCTTTCTTAGCTGGTATACATGAATTATATAGTGATTATATATGATTGTACATACAATATATATATATATTATATATATATATATATATATATATATA
>MU781169.1:105697-159790 GCA_026770625.1 Nicotiana glauca
GATCGCGCGTTGTGGCGAGGCCACGTGAAGTTATGACCTTTTGAGGAGGATTCAGGTACTCCATTTCTATGATGTGAGACGGGGTCTCAGCTTTGTGTTGTAATGGTACTGTTGAGCTTGGGGTACAACTATTTTGTTTGAGTCATTTGTCGTGATTTGAGTATGTCCAGACCGTTCCTTAATGGTGCGTGCATTATACAAGTTATGGCTTAGGCCTGTATTGAGGTGTCGTATCACCAGGGTAGTGTGTTGAATTTGAGGTTATTGTTGGAGTCATTAATGAATGCGAACGGATACGATTTCAGCGGGTTATAGGGTTTATATCGAGGTTTGGCCCGGAAATCTGTTGTGGTATTAGTCAACAAGGAAGTGGCTTCATGTATGGGTGACCTGAGGAATGGTTACGGTTTATCGCGTGTTTTATTTATCGTTGGCAGTATACAAAAGTGTTGGAGTGAAAGTTTAGCTAATAAGAGGTTTTCTATCGGTATTTGGTTCTTGTGGGTAACCACTGTGAATAGAAGTTATCGTTTCGGGTGCTTGGATTATGTGGTATATTATATGATTTCATTGAGGTTGCAAGTATGGGTTACTACAGCTGGTTCGGGACTACTCAAAGTATAGGTGTGAGGTTTTGATCGTATTGATGATTTCAGAAGTGAAAAGGTAGTTCTGTGAATTATGGGCTAGACTAGATTGGGCAATTTCAGCTATGTTGTGTTGTCGGACCTATAAGATATAGGGTGACGTGGGATCACCCCAGGTATATGATTGGTAAGGTCATTTAGCTATTGGTTGGTTTCTAGTACAACTCTGGGTAGGCTCGAGGACGAGCGTTTGTTTAAGTTGGGGAGGATGTGATGACCCGACCCATCGTCTCATGTGTTGCTGCTCCGTTTTCCCTGTTTATTGCTTCTTCATATTTCATTATCGATATGTGGCGTGTGAGAGTTGATTTGGAATGGTTTTGATAAGAAATGAGACACTTAGTCTCTTTAAGGAAAGCTTAAGTTGGAAAAGTCAATCGGACATTGACTTATGAGTTATAGGGCTCGGATGTGATTTTCGGTGATTTGGTTAGCTTCGGGGGATGATTTGTGACTTAGGAGCGTGATCGGAATTGATTTTGGAGGTCCGGTGTAGAATTAGGCTTGAATTAGCGAAGTTAGAATTTTGGCGAATTACGGTTGATAGGTGAGATTTTTATCCAAGGGTCGGAATGGAGTTTCGAGAGTTGCAATAGCTTCGTTGGGTGATTTTGGATATGTGTGCAAATTTTTAGGTCATTCGGACATCGTTTGGTTGGGTTTTTGATCGAATGCACATTTCGGAAGTTTTGAAGAAACTTAAGCTTGAATCTGATGTGATTTGATGATTCTAGTGTTGTTTGATGTGTTTTGATGATTGGAACAAGTTCATATGATGTTTAGGGATATGTTGGTTCTTTTGGTTGAGGTCCTAGGGGCCTCGGGGTGATTTCGGATGGCTAACGGGGAGTTTAGAGTTGGAAAATATTAGAGAAAATGCAGCAGCAGGTGCAGGCCAGATTTGGCCTTCGCGTTCGCGATGGTAGGTCCACATTCGCGTAAGGGAAAGTCCTGGAGCATCGCGTTCGCGTAGAAGAGAGTTGGGTCCCTAAGTCTTTGTGCTTCGCGTTCGCGTATAGTGCATCGCGTTTGCGAAGGGCCCTAGGAGTAAGCATCGCGTTCGCGGGTAAGCCACCACATTCGCGAAAGGTAAAATTGGCCAGTGGAATTTTTGTGCATCGCGAATGCGAGAGGGACCTCGCGTTCGCATAGAAGAAATGTCAGCTGGGCAGAAGGGTTTATTATGTTATTTCATCCGCGACCCATTCAATATTTCCTCCATTTTTAAACCACCTCAAGAGCTTTTAGTAGAAATTGAAGAGAGTCTTGAGGGGAATTGATTGGAGGTAAGTCTCGGGACCTAGAAACGCTATTTGATTGAAGAATCAACCTTTAATTATTGGAAAATTGGATGAAAATTCGAAGAACTAGGGCTTGAGTTTTGATATTTCGAATTGGGATTTGATAGGTCATTTGAGCTCGGATTTGGGAGTTCTTGGTATGTATGGACTCGTGGAGAGACGAGGAATCCGGTAATGTGAGTTTTGTAATTTTTCGAGAAACGGGCCTAGGGCTCAAGTTTTGCTAGTTTCGAGATTTCTGCTATTTCTCGGTTGTTTTCGATTGGGTATTGTTCCCATGGCATATTGTAGTGTATTTGCTCTGTTTTTGGTTAGATTCGACGCGCATGGAGGCCGATTTGAGGGGCAAAGGCGTCGCGAGCTAGAGATTTCACCGGATCGAGGTGAGTAATACTTGTAAATGATATCCTGAGGGTTTGAAACCCCGGATTTGCACATCATAGTGCTGTATCGAGGTGACTTGCAAGCCGGATAGCGAGCGTGGGGTGGAGCACCGTTGGGGATTGTGACTTGGTCTGTCCCGTTTGATGAAATTACTACGTATTTAGCTTAAACTACTTATTAACATCATAATTTGGACTGATTGCCATGTTTGGGCTTCGTGCCAACTATGTGAATCCTTCAGGGATTGATATCACTGTTTTCGCATTATTTTTGCATACTATTTGATCTCGGTCTAGGGTGGTAATGCGATTTTGCAAATTCGGCCATTTTTCTAAGTTTTGAAAACTCAAATGATATTTCAAATAGTATATTTAACTGAGTACTGTTATTTGAATATTGCCCTAGTGGCTTAGGTGCATTTCTGGATTGAGCATGAATCGGGCTGCGCACCGCAACAGTGTTATATGTGCATTCCTGGACTGAGGATGGATCGGGCTGCGTGCCGCAGCGGTGTGATATTGATATTGCGCTTGGGCTGTAGGAGCCGCTCCGGAGTCTGAACCCCCACAGTAAGCACTGGTACCCAAATGGATCGGGCTGCGCGCCGCAACGGTCATGTGCATTGCATTGCATTTAGACATTGGTTCCTGTTTGAACTACGTGTCACGACATTCAGCACTCTCATTTCATTGGCATCCATGCTATTTCGTGCATTGATTACCAGATACCCTGGTGTTATTTGTTGGTGGAGTGCTGTGCCCGAGGGGCTGACTTATGTGCTAACCTGCACTATCTGATATCGCATTCATATGCTTGACCGTTGGAAAAGGATATTTTTAAAAGAGGTTTTTAACCGAACCAGATATTTCTAAAGAGTTTTCACGGATGTTTTACTATTTTCTCAAAGGGTTGTTCTGTCCCATATTGCATGATGGAGTGCTCTTACGTGATTTTTTGCTGCTCAGTTATTATTTACTCTTATTACTCACTGAGTTGGAGTACTCACTTTACTCCCTGCACCTCGTGTGCAGTTGCAGGTATTGTTCACCCGGTAGCAGGTTACTAGCTGATTGAAGGTATGACTATTGAAGCTGAGCAAGGTGACCGCCAGCGTTCGCGGCACCGGATGTTGTCTTTAGAATTATGAAATTTATTTTTGTATATTAATGGCCCTGTAGTTGTGTCCAGGTTTTCTTTAGATGCTCGTGACTTGTGACACCCCGGTCGGGCTATGTTGGGTGGTAAATATCAGTTATTAATGCCATTAAGTCGTATTAATCATCCATTTATGTTTATTAACTGTTGAATAAGGCATTGTTGTTCTGTTGGCTGGCCTTGTCTTCACGAGAGGCGCCATCACGACCGGGTTTGAAAATTGGGTCGTGATAGTTAGAGGCCATGAGCAGCTTCATTTTAGGTATTATGACTTATACGCGCGGTCGGAATCGAATTTCGGGAAGTTCAGAGTTGATTTGGACACATAATCCTTATTTTGGAAGCTTAAAGTTGAAAGAATTCAATAAGATTGGATTTTTAAGTAAACGACCTCGGAATCAGGATCTGAAGGTTCCAATAGGTTCGTATGATGATTTTGGACTTGGGCGTATGCCCGGATCGGGTTTTGAATGACCCGGTAGTGTTCTTGTGTCCATTGTAGAAGTTAGCATTTTGGAACGAATTTCATAAGTTTGGCTTGAAGTGTATTTCAGTATTATCGATGTCCGTTTGAGATTTTGAGTCTGGGAGCAGCTCCGTATGGTGATTCTGGAGTTGGGAGCGCAATCGGAAGTGAATTCGGAGGTCCGTAGGTCATTTTGGAGCCATTTGGCTAAATATAGAAATTTGAAGGTTTTTGAGAAGTTTGACCGGAAGTGAAATTTTTGATATCGGGGTCAAAATCCGATTCCGAAAGTTGGAGTAGGTCCGTAATGTTGAATATGATTTGTGTGCAAAATTTGAGGTCAATCCGACATGATTTGATAGGTTTAAGCATCGAAAGTAGAAGTTGAAAGTTCTAAAGTTCATAAATCTTGGATTGGGGATGGATTCATGATTTTAGCGTTCTTTGATGTGATTTGAGGCCTTGAGCAAGTCCGTAATGTATTTAGGGACTGGTTGGTGTTATTGGTCAGGATCCCGGGGGCCTCGGGTGTGTTTCGGGTTGTATCGCGCTCTTATTTGATGTTTCAACGCCCTTTGTTTGGACATAAAGGGGTACCATATTAAGCAAATGAGTTCCAAATTACATTTTTATTGAACCATTAGATTCATATCATAATTTCGGAGCCATAGCAAAAAGAATCGTCGAATTTGGACATCGTATGAGGGAGTTATGCTCATTTTCGTGTCGAGAAAGTGCTGGTTCCTGTCATAACCGCAGAAGCGGAAATTGTCCGCAGAAGCGGAAATTTTCTGCAGAAGCGGAAATTGCTGGAGCCAGAGAGGTCAAACAACGCTAAAATCATGAATCAATCCCCAATCCAAGCTTTATGAACTTTAGAACTTCCAACTTCTACTTTCTGTGCTTAAACCTATCAAATCACTTCTGAATGACCTCAAATTTTGCACACAAGTCATATTCGACATTATGGACCTACTCCAGCTTTTGGAATCGGATTCCGACCACGATATCAAAAAGTCCACTTCCGGTCAAACTTCTCAAAAACCTTCAAATTTCAATCTTTAGCCAAATGGCTCCAAAATGACCTACAGACCTCCGAATTCACTTCCGATCGCGCTCCCAGCTCCAGAATTACCATACGGAGTCGCTCCTAGACTCGAAATCCCAAACAGATATCGATAACACTGAAATACACTTTATGCCAAACTTATGAAATTTCTTCCAAAATGCTAACTTCCACAATAGGCACAAAAACACTCCTCGAATTTAGACATTGTATGAGGGAGTTATGCTCATTTTCGTGTCGAGAAAGTGCTGGTTGCTGTCATAACCGCAGAAGCAGAAATTTTCTGCAGAAGCGGAACCTGCTGGAAGCAGAGAGGTTTCTTTAAAAAAGAAGTTTGGCTCATTTTCACTTTATTTCTTCCATGGGAACTGATTTTGGAGCAACTTTGGAGTGCCATTTTCATCACCAAGTATGAGGTAAGTGATTTCTGCTAGTTTTGAGTATATACAAGGTTTATATATGGATTTAGACTTGGAAAATTGTAGAAAACTTGGGGTTTGAGGAAAAACCTAGAAAAATTAGTATTCTTAGAATTTGACCACGATTTTGGGTATGAAATTTAGAGTAATAATATTTTTGAGTTCGTGAGAATATGGGTAAACTCTATCTTCGAAATTTTTTGAATTTCGGGCACGTGGGCCCGATGGCTTTTTTGTCAACTTTTCTATCGGGGTTAGAAATTGTTATAAATTAGATTATAATGACTACCTTAGCATATATTAATGGGTTTAGATAATTAGTTGCTAGTTTAGGAGTGTTGTGCATCGATTCGAGCCTTCGGAAGGCCATGGAATGCCGGTTATGGATCTTCCAAGCGAGGCGAGTCTCCTTTCTAACATTGTAAGAGGGAATTGTCTCCATAGGTGAGTTAATTGGTTATGTGATCCTATTTGTGGGGGCTAGGTACGCATGAGTTGACGAAAGTCCGTGCGTAGCTACTATTATGCTATTGTCCGGGTAGTCTAAGATCCAAAAGCATGCTATACTTGGATAAATTGTAAACTTATTGACGGCTTGAATTGCTTAAATCACATTGAATTTGTAAATAAATTTCGAAGAGGATTAAACTTCATTTTCTTAAATTGTTAAAAGAGAATTGGCTTTTATTTGGATAAATATTCCCCGATAAATTCTTAATTGATTGTTTGAGCATGTATCCCTATGTGTACCTGCATTGCATGTATGATTCGCGAGCAGGGTGTTTATTTATTTTATGTTGACCACGTCGCAGGATAGTTCGCGAGCAGGGTAATAGATGCATCCATGGTTCGAGCGGTTCGATCCTCGGTAGTGCACAATTTATATTTTCTATTGGATCGGGCCGTACGCATCAGCATGATTTGCGCATGCTTGTACTGCTTGCCTTGTAACTTATTGAAGTTATTGCTGCCTCTTCTTGGCTTAAGAATATATGTGTAAATGATGAAAAAGAATATTTTCCTATAAAAGAAAGAATTGTTTATGTACTTCAACCCATTGAGTTATGATCATGTTTATAAAAATCCAATATTTAATATATTATGAATATATTATCTTTGGACCATTAGTAAGTGTCAAAATCGACCATCTCGTCTCTATTTATTCGAGATTAGGCGGGATACTTATTGGTTACACGTTGTTTTTGTACTTATACTACACTTCTGTGAATTTTTGTTTCACAGTCACATACATCTCTAGTGGCCTACTGGGCATAGCAGCATGGTTGACACAAAGACTAGGTGAGCTGTATTTCCTCGAGGCGACCCGCATCTAGTATAGTCTCTCTCAGGATTTTATTTATTTTCTGTCCAATTGTATTCCGGACAGCTGTTGTACTTTATTTGGTCTTCCTTAGAAATTGCTCATGCACTTGTGACACCGGGTTCTGGGAGGATTTTTGGACTATTAAATGTTAAGTTTTGTTAAAGATTTCACGGTTATTTCTGTAAATTTTATTATTCGTTATTTAATGTATAAAGAAAAATGATTTTAGACAATACAAAAATTGGACTTTAATTGAGTATTTTGGTTGGCTTGCCTGATAGCGGCGTCCGGCGCCACCACGATCCTTAGTGAATTTTAGGTCGTGACATTTCTACTGGTTGAGAAGTTAGTAAGCTTTTACAGTAAACAAGTGCCATGCATGGATATCTTATTTGTCGACAAAGAAAAAAATATCAAGTTGCTTCACGTTTGAAAATTTCAAAGCTAGATTAGGTGTTTGATGCAGATTCAAGATTTAAATTATGCGAATACAATATTGATATTATTAATATTGAATTCATTATATTTTTAAAGTTATGGGTTCATATTTCCTATGTTTTTAAATTTTAATGAATTTATACACATAAATTTATGCTTCACTTTAAAAGTTATGAGTTTAGAATGTTATGAAAAAATTAATGGTTGAAATAAAATTAAATCTTCAAGAATTAAATACCTTTCTTAATGTGTGTTTATTAGATAGAACGAGAAAAGAAATTCGTTTCTTTAAGAAAAAGAAACTTTTTTTCTTTTTGTGAAGAGAAAAATATTATACGGAAAAATTTGATCCCACTCTATTTTATGTGGTAACGTCTCTTATTCTCATCTCTTCTAAAACAGGTACAGCAATGACCTAAATGTTATAAATACATTATATTATGGATGTTAATTTAGTACCCTATTATAAATAAGCTTTCTGTAGAAGCTTATCCATATGAGACTTCGCCGTAAATATGTTTAGCTATTTGGTACTCTATTGGAAATAAGCCTCCTCAAAAAGCTTATCACTTCGGTACTCGGTTATAGATAAATATTGCCCCCGGTAGAAAATTATCCATACTGGGTATAATAAACTTATCCTTTCGATACTCCATTATGGATAAATATTATCCTCGGTAGAAGATTATCCATACCGGGTATAACAAGCTTATCCTTTCGATACTCCATTATGGATAAATATTACTTCGGGTATAAGATTATCCATACCGGGTATAATAAGCTTTTCCTTTCGATACTCCATTATGGATAAATATTATTCCGGTAGAAGATTATCCATACCGGGTATAATAAGCTTATCCTTTCGATACTCCATTATGGATAAACATTACCCTTAGTAGAAGATTATCCATATCGGGTATACTAAGCTTATCCTTTTGATGTTCCGTTATGGATAAACACTACCCCCAATAGAAGATTATCTATACCTAGTACAATGAGCTTATCCTTTCACTACTCCGCTATGAATAAACATTACTCTGAGCAGAAGATTATCCATATCTGGTATAGTAGCAGCTTACACATCAGCTTGCTTTCTTATATAAATAGGAGAGATTTCAGTTCATTATGTACATGAAGTTTGAAGTTGAATAATATATCAGTTTCTCTCTATACTTGTCTTTACTTTATACTCTTTATTTTATAACACTTTATCAGCACGAGAATCTACCATCTCGAGCAAATACTCTGAAAGTATCTGAGGTACGAACTTTTTTTTTTCAAAATAATGTCAAATCTTTCTAAACTTGAATTTATAGCCCTGGAAAGATCGGGTAAAAGCTATATGTCTTGGGTGCTTGATGCTGAAATTCATCTTGATGTGATAGATCTGGCAGACATCATCAAGGATAAAAATGAGGCATCAAACCAAGACCGTACTAAAGCAATGATATTCCTACGCCATCATCTTGATGAGGGCCTGAAAATGGAATATCTCACTATTAAAGATCCAGTTATACTGTGGAATAATTGAAAGATAGATATGACCACCTAAAGATGGTCGTTCTTCCGCAGGCACATTATGATTGGACTCATCTAATGCTACAAGATTTTAAATCTATTAGTGAGTATAATACTGCTATGTTCAGAATTATTTCCCAATTGAAATTATATGGTGATAATATTACAAATCATGATATGTTGGAGAAAACTTTCACCACTTTTCATGCCTCGAATATGCTCTTGCAGCAGCAATATCGAGACATGAGATTCAAAAAGTATTCTAAAATTTTCTCACATCTTCTTATATCCGAGCAAAATAATGGGCTATTAATGAAAAATCATGAAAGTCGACCTACTGGTTCTTTTCCATTCTCCAAAGTGAATGAGACAAACTTCCACCAAGCTAAGCGTGGAAGAGGTCGTGGCCCTGGTCGTGGTCATGGCCGTGATCGGGGAAGAAATTTTAATCATGGTAATAATAATGCACCAAAGGATCTTCCTCACCACCAACAGTAGAAAAGGAAAAAATAAAAGCATGAAACGATGCAAGCACCAAATGCAAAAAATACATGCTATAGATGTGGAGGGAAAGTGCATTAGTCACGTACTTGTCGTATGCCAAAGCACCTGGTTGAGCTTTATCAAGCCACCCTAAAGAAGACAGAGAAGAATGTTGAAGCAAATTTTATTTCTGAAGATAATTTAGACTTCATGCATTTGAATGTATCTGATTACTATGTACTCCCAGAAGGAGAAACAAGTCATGTAATCGGTGGTGAATCTGTAAATATGTAAATATTTAATATTTGTTGTTTGTAACAGATAGTAAGGTTATGTAATTGTTGTATATAAATAAAAGTTATGATTTGATAATGATGTTTACTATAATATATTTTATTTATGTCATTTTGAAGAATATGGATAATATTATTAGATCAACTTAAACTCTAGCAGAGTTTGCAAGAAATATACAACTACCAGAAGTGGCTATATTTCGTATATCACATTGTAACTTTATTTTGCTAACCACCAGAAGTGGTATATGCCTATGATCACCAGAAGTGATAATTTAGATTTTTTATGGTTACAATTGAAAATAAGCTACATAAATGTGCTCAATATTAAATGCACGCCTTGATTTGCTACTGAAGCAGTAAATATTTTAAAAGACGTTGAAGAATCACAATTTGATAAATGTGTATTGAGATAATTATGTTCGATTTCCTAAAGGATGAGAACTTTTGATAATATTAATCCATTCCTTGAAGTGAATGTAACAATATTAATAAATCTGGTAAATATGAATGCTCTCTTGATGTTAATATATTATAATTCACCTCAAGAAGAGGTAATATAATTGAGAGAATATATACTCAATATTTCGTATTTTAAATATGCTCCTGAAGAAGTGACACAATTGAAATTGTCTCTTGAAGTAGGAAAATATTATGAAGAAGAGTTTTTTTGTGCTTAAACAATTTTTTTACATTGTTTATTTGATTGTGATTTTCTATCATGATACCAGAAGTATCTGAGCAATATTTGATAGTATAAAATATATCAACAACTCCTGAAGAGCTAACAGTTTGCCTAGAAGACACATGACATCAGTAGTGTCTGATAAATATTAGATTGTGGATAATAAATGAAGGCTCTCGAAGAGCTTGTATACAAATATGTCATTTATATTATATGAATGGTCAAAATATATGTTGTATTAAACCTGAAGTTTACTAATACAAATGACTATCATATTGGGACTACAAATGACCGGAAGAATAAAAATCCTCATGGTTCCACAATCATAGGAGGTAAAATAATATGTATGTGAGATGTTACCCGCCTTATTTTTCAATTTATAAGATATCATGTATAAATCGAAAGTTTACTAATGCAAAAGCAGTCCCAGTAAATCAGAAGTTTACTAATGCAAAAGTTTATGCCATAGTAAACAAGGAGTTTACTAAGGGATAACACATGCCATGATAAAATTGAAGTTTTCATTTGCCATTTTTGAATGAGCTATTTAAGTTCAGATAAGCATATATTGAAGAACTAAAGATTCTTCAAGAATTCTCCTGTGTTGCTTGTTTTCATTATAAATTGATTATACCAGCCAAATTTGGGACTAAGACCCCTAATTCTAAAATATATAAAAGGTGAATATGGGCTCATTCACATGTCACGTGAACCACTTATAGATGCATATATAAGATGATTATATGTATGTTTATTGTCAACCTGCAGTTTGGCATTTGAGATTGTTTTTCTCAATTAAGAACATAACTTTCAGATTATGAAATCAAGACAATTCATCTTGAAAATGTTGGTTTATATCCAAGCTGGTTAAGCATTGAACGCCTCCTACTAATGGCTAAACTATTGCTTATGAGAATAAAACTTCATGTGTTGGTCTAAGATATTCTAAATTGCATACATCATCACTTGTATGCATCAGACCAACAATATATGATAAAGTCCTCCCGTCACAATTGGTTTAGGATCAGAAATCAAATATTTTTACTATCTTTTGATATGTGATATATGATTAATTTCTCTACCACAATACACAAAGCCAAAGAATATTGGGGATATACATCCGTCTAGGAATTCCATCCTCATACGGACGGGCAGTCCGAGCGGACTATTTAGATTTTGGAGAATATTCTCCGAGCTTGTGTCATTGACTTTGGAGGCTCGTGGGATCAGTTTTTACCTTTAGCGGAGTTTGCCTACAACAACGGCTACATCTGATCTCTTTAAGACTAAGGCATCCCGGAACCTACTCGATACTTACCGGATCCCTCGGAACTCCAACCCAAGTGCACACATAGCCTCAAAAACATCTTACTAACATATTCGATTGATCAGATCACCAAAATCATCATGAACATCAAATTAAACCTCAATATCAATGAGATTTCTCAAAAACTCCTTTAAACATCAATTTCCCAATTAGGGTCCGGATCACGTTAAATGATGCCCGTTTTTAACCAAACTTTACAGGAGTCACTTAAACTACATATAATATATGTACCAGGCACCGGAAAAAAAATAGGGGACCAATGCCATTACTTTCAAATCAGATTTCTTTTCAATTTTTCCTTAAATATTTTCAGAAAATAATTTTGCTTAAAAATTCATTTCTCGGGCTTGGGACCTCAGAATTTGATTCCGGGCATACGCCCATGTCCTATATTTTCCTACGAACCCTCTAGGACCGTCAAATCACGGGTCTAAGTAAAATTTATATATTTTAATATCAAAACTTAGAATTTTTCACAAAATTTCATATATAAACTTTCTGGCTACGCGCCCCTGACTACGCACGCAAATCGAGAAAACCCACCCTTTAGGTCATCACAGTAGTTCGGGCGCATATTCTGAAAGCCAAAATGTAAAAATCTATGAAAATAATAAGTTTTGACTATAAAATAAATTAATTTAATTTCGATCAATGTTTTGGGTAAAAAGAACCGGAATCATGATTTCACAGTCCCGGAGAGTCTGTAGGAAAATATGGGACTTGGGCGTATGCCCGAAATCGAATTCCGAGGTACCAAGCCCGAGAAATGAATTTTTGAAAGAAATTGTTTTCTAAAATTTTTTATAAGGTTTGGAAAATGAATTTTGATTAGAACATATTGGTATTGGGCACATATTTTGGTTTTGGCGCCCGGTATACGTCTTATATATGATTGAAGATAATTCTGTGAAGTTTGGTAAGAAACAGAATCCATTTGACGTGATTTGGACCTTAAATACGAATTTGATGTTTAAAGAAGTTTTAAGAAATTTTATTGATCTTGAGGTTTAATTCGATGTTCATGATGTAATTTTGGTGATTTGAGTATAAGAATAAGTCCATAGGATGTCTTTGAGGTTGTGTGTATATTTGATTTGGAGCCCCGAGGGCTCGGGTGAGTTTTGGATACGCCACGGGGTGAAATTTAGACTTAAGGAATTGCAGGCCTGTAGGCTTCGCATTTCCCAACCTCCCTTCGCAATTCCCAAGCTTCGCAATTTTCAAACCCATGTTCGCAATTCCCAGGATTGGCAATTTCCAAACCCAGGTTCGCAATTCCCAAGCTTTACAATTCCCAAACCCATGTTTGCAATTCCCAAGCTTCATAATTCCCAAACCCATGTTCACAATTCCCAAGCCAATAGATGTCGGGGTTCGCAATTGCGAACCCCTATTTGCAATTCCCATATCAGAGACCTGTACCTTCTATACTTAGATGATTTTAAACCCATTTTTCATATTCTCTCCAAACATAAACACAATTAGGCAAGTTTTCAAGGATTTCTTCTTCTCCAAATCAATTGTAAGTCATTTTTAACTAACTTCCTTCAATTCTTAACATGTTTTAACATGATTTAAACTTCAAATCAACGATTTTCATGGGGGAAATTAGGTGTTTTGGGTAGAATCTAGGTTTTATGAGGGTTTCTCTTGTTACCTTGTCAGGATTCCTTGTGATTATTGTTGGCATATAACTGGGACCGCGTAGTATGCCTACCACAAGATATATGAAATGGGAGCGGGTGATATACCTACCAAAAGACATAATGAAATGGGAGCGGATGGTACGCCTACCACAAGATATATGAAATAGGAGCGGTTGGTACGTCTGCCACAAGATATAAATGGGAGCGGGTGGTATGCCTACCACAAGATATAATGATATAGGAGTGGGTGGTACGCCTACCACAAGATATAATGAAATATGAGCGGGTGGCATGCCTGCCACAAGACACATAAAATGGGGGTGAGTGGCACGCCTGCCACGAGATACATTAAATAGGAGCCGGTAGCACGCCTGTCACAAGATATGTGAATTGGGACCGAGTGGCACACCTGCAACAAGATGTGAAATGAATGTGAAATCTACCTTTGTTTCCCTTATCCTTGCTAGTAGTTAGATTTTGTTATTCCTTTATAATTCTCTTGATATTCTGTTTTTACTTGTTATTCCCCGAAGCATGTTTTCCCCCTCCCATACTTGACTGTATATGACTGTTTCTTTCTGTACTTCTTTTTTGCTGTATATAGCTAAATTACACAGGTTTATTTAGTAGTCTGGTCCTAGTCTCGTCACTACTTCGTTGGGGTTAGGCTAGGCACTTACCATCACATGGGGTCGGTTGTGCTGATACTACACTTTGCACTCTTTTGTGCAGAACCCAGTATTGTAGACTTTAGACCAAAATGGGATTGTTGATTCTTGTTCATCAGGCGACCCGAGGTAGTC
Organism: Nicotiana glauca; assembly: GCA_026770625.1. NCBI lineage: Eukaryota > Viridiplantae > Streptophyta > Magnoliopsida > Solanales > Solanaceae > Nicotiana > Nicotiana glauca. Next base: position 119,653 of record MU781169.1, read on the forward strand.
CTGCAGGCATCTACAGGCCTTGGTGTATCCTTCTATCGACTATTCATGTTTCTTTCATGCATTTCCAAAGACAGTGTTATATTTATTTCTTTCAGACCTTTATTTGTAATATTCTTAGACCATCTGTGAAACTGTGACACTAGTTCTGGGTAGTCGAGACTCAAACAGTTGTATTGGATTCGTGTTCAGATAGCTTAATGTTTTTTCTTCCGCTTATGTTAAATTTCAATGTTTAATTGTTATTAGTTTGCAGTTGTTAATGAATATAAAAGGGGTAAAAAGGTGAATTGTGTTATTAATTGGATTGCCTAGCTCATATTAGTAGGCCCCATCATGACTCCTGAGTGTGGGAAATCCGGATCGTGATAAGTTGGTATCAGAGCTATAGGTTACATGGGTCTCACAGTTCACAGACAAGCTTAGTAGAGTCTTAGGGATCGGTATGGAGACGTCTGTATTTATCCCCCAGAGGCTACAGAGTTAGTAAACAACTTCACATTTATTCTTTCATATCGTGCGATTTTGTTCTCTCAGTGCTAAATTGAAAACCCTACTCTTGTACTTTCATGAATAGCGAGGTCACGTACTACTTCTTCAGCCGAACGACAGCTCAGACCGGTGACAGATCAGCTACGTCTTTGGAAGCTTTGTGGAGGTTGGATAGGTTCACCAAGCTCTTCATTACTACTTTCAGCAGTGCATCTTCTGAGGATCCCCAGGATTATCTAGACAGCTGTCATGAGGTTCTCAGGAACATGGGGATAGTTGAGACCAATGGAAATTTTGCTACTTTTCGCTTGTCTGGATCCGCCAAGACTTGGTGGAGAGATTATTGCTTGGATAGACCAGCCGGATCATAAGCTTTGACTTGGGAACTGTTCGCCAAGCTATTTCTGGAGAAGTTTCACCCTATCACTCAGCGAGAGGCCTATCAAAGGCAGTTTGGGCGCCTCCAGCAGGGTTCCATGGCCGTCACCCAGTACGAGACCGGATTCATTGATTTCGCTCGCCATGCTCTTATCATACTTACCACTGAGAGAGAGAGGGTGAAGTAGTTTATTGATGGACTTATTCAGCAAATTCATCTCCAGTTGGCTAGAGAGACTGAGTGAGATATCCTTCCAAGAGTCGGCCAATATGGCCCGGAGAGTTAAGATGGTTCTATTACGGGGGTGGTCATGGGACAGATAAGAGACCTCGTCATTCAGGCAAATTTAGTGTTACCTCGTCTAGAGGTAGAAATTTGTACGGTAGAGGCCATGCTCCTAGGCATTTACAGTCAGCACTTTAGGTTTCTCACGGTGCCTTAGGCCGTGGTTCTCAGATGCAGTATTCTGATTAGCAGTCCTACAGTGCACCACCAGCTCCTATATATGCACCGCCACTTCAGAGCTTCCAAGGTCGTCAGCCCTAGCAGTCGAGGGCTCATTTCACTTGTGGCGACACGAGTCACATTGCTAGGTATTTCCCTCGATCATCGAGTAGCGCACAGCATCAGGGTTCCCGTGCCATAGTTCAGGCACCAGTTGTTCCACATCCCGCTCAGCCAGCTAGGGGTAGGGGTATAGGTGCTGGAGGTGGAGGTAAAGGTACTAGAGGTGGAGCTCAGACCGCTAGAGGTGGAGGCTAGCTAGTATCAGGCCGTATTAGAGATGTAGTTCAGGGTGGTGAGGCCCAGCCCCGATGCTTTGCTCTTCCAGCCAGGCCCGAGGTTGAGGCTTCAAATGCAATTATTCTAGGTACGGTTCTAGTTTGTGATAGACATGCTTCAATGTTATTTGATCCAGGGTCTACATACTCGTATGTGTCATCTTATTTTTTACCGTATTTGGTTATGCCGAGTAATTCTTTGAGTGCTGTTGTTTATGTGTCTACAACGATGGGTGATTCTATTATATTAGGATGAGTCCATCATTCGTGTATAGTTATGATTTGGGGTCTTGAGACTCGTGTAGATTTGTTGCTTCTAAACATGGTCAATTTTGATGTCATATTAAGGATGGACTGGTTATCACCTTACCACGCTATCTTGGACTACCATGCCAAGATTATGACCTTAGCCTTACTGAGTTTACCTCATTTAGAGTGGAGAGGGACTCCTGGTCATTCTACCCATAGCGTTATCTCTTATGTGAAGGCTCGGCATATGGTCGAGAAGGGGTGTTTGGCCTATTTGGCTTATGTTTGCAATTCTAGTGCTGAGGTCCCTTCTATTGATTCTGTGCCCGTTGTTTGGGAGTTTCCTAAGGTATTTCCTTCAAACCTGCCGGGTATGCCACCCGATAATGATATTATTTTTTGCATTGATTTGGCTCCAGGCACTCAACCCATTTCTATCATGTCGTATGGTATGGCCCCGCCTAAGTTGAAAGAGTTGAAGGAGTAGTTGCAAGACTTGCTTGAGAAGGGTTTTATTAGACCAGTGTTTTGCCTTGGGGTGCACCAGTGTTGTTTGTAAAGAAGAAGGATGTCTCAATGATAATGTGTATTGATTATCGGTAATTGAACAAGGTTACCATCAAGATTAAGTATCCGCTACCAAGGATTGATGATTAGTTCGATCAGTTTCAGGATGCCAAAGTATTTTCAAAAATCGACTTGAGATCTGGCTACCATCAGTTGAGGATTAGGGATCCGATGTCCCTAAGACAGTTTTTCGCACTCGGTACGGGCATTACGAGTTCTTGGTGATGTCATTCGAGTTGACAAATGCCCCAACAGCTTTTATGGATTTGATGAACAGAATGTTCGGGCCTTATTTAGATCGGTCGTGATAGTCTTTATTGATGATATTATGCTCTATTTCCGCAGCCGGGAGTAGCACGAGCAGTGTCTTAGAGTGGTTCTTCAGACCTTGAGGGATAGTCAGTTATATGCTCAGTTCTCAAAGTGTGAGTTCTGGTTGAGTTCAGTTGCATTTCTGGGTCAAGTTGTATTAGCAGAGGGTATTCAGGTTGATCTGAAGAAGATTGAGGCAGTCAAGAACTGGCCTAGACCAACATCAGCTACAGAGATTTAGAGTTTTTGGGATTGGCAGGCTACTATCTTCAGTTCGTGGAGGGGTTCTCATCTATTGCAGCCCCAATAACCAGGTTGACCCAGAAGGGTGCCTAGTTAAGATGGTCAAACGAGTGTGAGACGAGCTTTCAGAAGCTCAAGACGGCTCTGACTATAGCACCAGTGTCTCTCTTATATTTCGGTCGATGAGAGACCGCTTGCTTTAGATGTTCAAGCTTTGGCCAATCAGTTTGTGAGGCTGGATGTTTTTGAGCCCAGTCGTATGTTATCTTGCTAAGTTGCTCGTTCTTTTTTATTGGAGCGTATCTATGATAGGCAGTATGATGATCCCTATTTGTGTGTCCTCAGAGACACGGTGCAACACAGAGGTGCTAAGCAGATTACTTTGGTTGATGATGGAGTTTTGAGATTGCAGGGTCGATTTTGTGTGCCTAATGTGGATGGACTCCGAGAGTTGATTTTAGAGGAGGCCCATATCTCCAGGTACTCTATTCATCCGAGCGCCGCGAAGATGTATCAAGATTTGTGGCATCATTATTGGTGGCAGAAAATGAAGAAGGATATTATTACATATGTGGCTTGGTGTTTGAATTGTCAGCACGTTAAGTACGAGCATCAGAGGACTGGTGGTTCATTTAAGATGATTGAGCTTCCCGAGTGAAAGTGGGAGCGGATGACTATGGATTTCTTTATTGGACTCCCGCAGACTCAGAAAAAGTTTGACGTAGTATGTGTCATTGTTGATAGGCTGACCAAGTCAGCACATTTCATTCCTGTGGCAGTCTCCTATTCTTCCGAGAGGCTAGCTGAGATTTATATCCGAGAGATTGTTCGTCTTCATGGTGGGCCCGTGTCTATTATTTCGGACCGAGGTACATATTTTATCTCACATTTCTAGAGAGCAGCTCAGTGAGAGTTGGGCACGCGGCTTGAGGTGAGCACAACATTCCATCCTCAGACGGACGGACAGTCCAAGCGGACTATTCAGATTTTGGAGGATATGATCCGAGCTTGTATCATTGACTTTGTAGGCTTGCGGGATCAATTTTTTCCTTTAGCAGAGTTTGCTTACAACAATAGCTACCAGTCGAATGAGGTTTTATATGGTAGGTGGTGCCAGTCTCTGGTTGGATGGTTTGAGCCGGGAGAGGCTCGGTTCTTATGTATAGATCTAGTTCAGGATGCCTTGGACCAGGTCAGGATCATTTAGGATAGGCTTCGTACAGTTCAGTCCAGGCAAAAGAGTTATGTCGACCGCAAGGTTCGAGATTTGTCTTTCATGGTCGGTGAGCGGGTATTGCTTCGAGTGTGGCCTATGAATGGCGTGATGAGATTTGGGAAGAAAAGCAAGCTTAGCCCTAGATTTATTGGCCCGTTTGAGATTCTTGATCGAGTGGGAGATGTGGCTTATAGACTTGTATTGCCGCCGAGCTTATCAGCTGTGCATCCAGTGTTTCATGTGTCCATGCTTCGAAAATATCACGGCGATCCATCCCACGTGTTAGATTTCAACACTGTCCAGTTGGACAAGGACTTGTCTTTTGAGGAGGAGCCGGTAGTTATTCTAGATCGACAGATTCTTCAGTTGAGATTGACCTCCTGAGGCATCAACTTGGGAGTCCGAGTCTGATATGCGGAGCCGTTATCCCCATTTTTTCCCCGACTCAGGTACTTCCTTCTTTTGTCTGTTCGAGGACGAACAATTGTTTTAGAGGTGGAGAATGTGATGTCACTTGTCTTAAAATGAAATTCTACATTCAGAGGCCTTAAAACCTCTCTTAGCATCATATCGATTTGCGTGTGCAGTCCGGGCACGTAGTCGGAAAGCATAAAAGTGAAAATCTATGAAAATGATAAGTTTTGACTATAAAATGAATTAATTTGACTTCGGTCAATGTTTTGGGTAAACGCATCCGGACCCATAATTTGACGGCCCCGGAGGGTCCGTAGAAAAATATGGGACTTAGTCATATGCCCGGAATCAAATTCCGAGATCCCAAGCCCGAGAAATGAATTTTTGAAAGAAATTGTTTTCCAAAATTATTTATAAGGGTTTTAAATGAATTTTGATTAGAACATGCTGGTATCGGTCCCGTATTTTTGTTCCAGCGCCCGATACAGGTCTTATATATGATTTAAGATAATTCTGTGTAGTTTGATAAGAAACAGAATGCATTTGACGTGATTCGGACCTTATCTGAGAAATTTCATTGATCTTGAGGTTTAATTCGATGTTAATGATGTTATTTTGGTGATTTGAGTACACGAATAAGTACGTATGATGTTTTTGAGGTTGTACGTACATTTGGTTTAGATCCCTGAGGGCTCGGGTGAGTTTTGGATAGGCCATAGTGTGAAATTTTTGTCTTAAGAAATTGCAGGCCTGCAGGCTTCGCATTTCACAACCTCCCTTCGCAATTCCTAGGCTTCGCAATTCCCAAACCCATGTTCGCATTTCCCAAGCTTCGCAATTCCCAAGCCCATGTTCGTAATTCCAAAACTTTTCAATTCCCAGGATTTGCAATTCCCAAACCCATGTTTGCAATTCCCAAGCTTTGAAATTCCTAAACTCACCCATGTTCGCAATTCCCAAGCCAGCAAAGGTCGGGATTCACAATTGCGAACCCCTATTCACAATTCCCATATTAGAGACCTGCAACTTTTATACTTAGTCTATTTTAAACCCATTTTTCATATTATCTCAAAACATAAATATACTTAGGCGATTTTTCAAGGATTTCTTCTTCTCCAAATCAATTGTAAGCCATTTTTAACTATTTTCCTTCAATTCTTAACATCTTTTAACATGATTTCAACTTAAAATCAATGATTTTTATGGGGAAATTGGGTGTTTTGGGTAGAACCAAAATTTTTCAAAAATTGGGGATTTGGACCTCGATTTAATGTCGGATTTCAAAACAAATTATATATTTGCGTTCTTGGAGGAATGGGTAATGGGGTTTTGGTTTGAACCTCGAATTTTGACCATGTGGGACCCGTGGCGATTTTTGACTTTTTGGGTAAAACTTTGGAAAACTCATTTTCATGCATTGGGTTAGTTCATTTAGCGTTTAGTGATGTAATTAAGTAACTTGTGGCTAGATTCGAGCGAATTGGTGGTGGAATCAAGGGGTAAATCTATAGTTGAATCGTGAATTGTGTTCGTGGCATCGAGGTAAGTGTTTGGTCTAACCTTAGCTTGAGGGATTAGGAGTTGTGTCTATTTACTACGTGTTAATTGTGGAGTACGACGTATAGGCATGGTGACGAGTATCTATACGTCGGTGTCACGCATGCCTGTGAGTCTTGTATTATAATTTGTTATGACTCTGTTGTGGTTTGTTATGCCTCATATGTTATTATCATCATTGTTCCCCTTCCGGTGTTTGTTTGATATTATTATTCCCTTGCGGGGATGTTATTGAAATATTAATGTCCCTTGCCGGGAAGTTACTATATTGCTCTTGTTCCCTTGTCGGGATTCCTTGTGATTATTGTTGGTTTGTAATTGGGAGTGGGTGGTATGTCTACCACAAGATATATGAAATGGTAGTGGGTGGTACGCCTACCACAAGACATAATGAAATGGGAGCGGGTGGTATGCCTACCACAAGATATATGAAATGGGAGCGAGTGGTACTCTTACCACAAGTTATAATGAAATGGGAGCGGGTGGTACGCCTACCAAAAGATATAATTAAATGGAAGCGGGTCACGACTGCCACAAGACACAAAAAATGGGAGCGGGTGGCACGCCTGCCACAAGACACATAAAATGGGAGCGGGTGGCACGCCTGCCGCAAGATACATGAAATGGGAGCGGGTGACACGCTTGCCATTAGATACATGACATGGGAGCGGGTGACAGGCCAGCCATAAGATATGTAAATTGGGACCAGGTTGCACGCCTGCAACAAGATGTGAAAAGAAAGTGAAATCTGCCTTTGTTTTCCTTATCCTTGCTAGTAGTTGGAGTTTTTTATTGCTTTATATTTCTCTTGATATTTTGTTTTTACCTGTTATTCCCTGTAGCATGTTTTCCCCCTCCCATACCTTATTCTATATGATTGTTTCTTTCTGTACTTCTTTTCCGTTATATATAGCTAAATTGCACATGTTTATTTGGTAGTCTGGTCCTAGCCTCGTCATTACTTTGCTGGGGTTAGGCTAGGCATTTACCAGCACATGGGGTCGGTTGTGCTGATACTACACTCTTTTGTGCATAACCTAGTGTTTTATAATTTGGACCGTAGTGGGATTGCTGATTCTTGTTCCTCAGGCGACCTGAGGTAGTCCTGCAGGAGTCCGTAGGCCCTGGCATCTCCTTCTATCGACTATTCCTATTTCTTTCATCCATTTCCAGAGACAGTGTTATATTTATTTCTTTTAGACCTGTATTTGTAGTATTCTTAGACCGTCTGTGAAACCGTGGCACCAGTTTTGGGTAGTCAAGACTCAAACAGTTGTATTGGATTCGTGTTCAGATAGCTTAATGTTTTTTTCTTCCGCTTATGTTAAATCCCACTATTTAAATGTTATTACTTTGCAGTTGTTAATGAATATAAAATGGGTAAAAAGGTAAATTGTGCTATTAATTGGCTTGCCTAACTTGTATTAGTAGGTGCCATCACAACTCCCGAGGGTGGAAAATCCGGGTCGTGATAATATACATGTCAAAAATATAAATTATAGTTGATATGAAAGAGTAAATGAGCAATCTAAGGTTGGAAAATGAGGATTATAGTTAATATTGCTTTTGTTTTTACTTTTTAAAAATATTTAAATTTGAATTTAATTAATTTTTGGCCCACGGGCTGACCCAGGCCCAACCTCGGTCAAGCCTCAAGGGCCAGCGGACTGACTTGGGCCGAGCTTATAAGCCTCAGTTTAAATGGGCTAAAAAATTCCAACCCAACCCTACCCAAGTATCGGGCTGGGTTGGGCTGGCCTCACAGGCCAAGCCCATTTTGACGGCTCTAGATATACGGGCGATGTGCACAAATAGCCACAAACAGCACCTGTCTTTATTTTAAAGCCAGTGTTTTAAATGTCTTTAGTCTTTAGCCACTGGTTTAATAAACTTATACCTGACTGGACGAAAATACCTTTCTGCTATAACTTATACCTATGCTAACATTAACGAGCAGCAGCAGCAGCGCAAAAGCACTTAACTATGATCGTCGAAATTTATGAAAATTCTCTTCCGATTTCAAAAATTCAGCATTCTCATCCAAACATCGACATAGATTTATAGTAAGTTATACTTTTATGTGTTTCTATTGATTTTTATTTCGACATAGTTATACTCTTTCCGATTTCTATTGATTTTTATACAGTAACTAGAATTTTTTTTTTTGAATTTCTGGATTGATAAAGTTAAGGACATCATCTCCTTTGATAATTCTATAAAAATTGAGCACATAATATTAAGGACATAGTGTCCTCATTTTGCAAATTGAATTGAAAAAGTTAAGGACATAATGTCCTTAACTTTGTTGTTGTTCTTCTGTATATTAAGGACATACTGTCATAGTTTTGCAAATTGTTTTGAAAAAGTAAAGGACACTAAGTCCTGAAGTTTGAGTTTCAAATTGAAAAAGTTAAGGACATTTCGTCCTTAACTTACACTTATTAGTTTAAATCTGTCTTTAAGTTTGAATTACAGATTGAAAAGTTAAGGACATGAGTCCTTAAGTTTGACTTGCATATTCAAAATTTAAGGACAGGAAGTCCTTAAGTTTTACTTGCAGGTTCAAAAGTTAAGGACATCAATTCCTTAAGTTTGAATTATAGGTTGAAAAGTTAAGGACAGGAAGTCCTTAAGTTTTACTTGCAGGTTAAAAAGTTAAGGACAGGAAGTCCTTAAGTTTGAATTACAGGTTGAAAATTTAAGGACATGAGTCCTTAAGTTTGACTTGAAGGTTCAAAAGTTAAGGACATGCAGTTCTTAAGTTTGAATTCCAATTTCAAAAGTTAAGGACAGGCAGTCCTTAAGTTTCAATTACAGGTTCAAAAGTTAAGGACACTTGGTCATTAACTTGGTCTTGAACTTATAGCACCTATTTTTAATTATACAAGGATTGCTTTATAAAATATGTACTGAGTTTCCCAGACTCTTCACTTGCAAGATGGAAAAAATATGCATTATATTTGCTTTTAATGGTAGATGGACTGAAGACTATAAATATCTTGATCATCAAACAAAGCTTGTTCTAGTACCTGAGTCAATTCGATTTGAAGATTTCATTAAACAAATCTTTGAAGTTATTGAATTAGATAGACACAAGTTTGAAGCAGTGATATGGTTTGATATCAACCTTGGAACAAGCAAAGGAATGCTTGTATCCAAAGATTTAGATATTCACACATGTATAGAGTTACTAAAAACGCATTCACTCTTCAATGGCTATCGTTTCATTGTTGATATTTCGGAAAGAGTTTTTGGATCAACAAGCAATGAGCATGTCAACACAGAAACTCAACACAACAATCAAAACAAATGCCAACAGATAATGGAAATAGATATGGTTGAAACTCAAGCAATAACCAAAGAGGTGCTTCAAACACATGTCAACAGAGAAACTCAACATGACAATCAAGACAAATGCAAACAGATAATAGAAATAGATATGGTTGAAGCTCAACCAATAACTAAAGAGGTGCTTCAAACATTTGATTCTATCTAAGTAGAAGGATAAAGCATTATAGAGATTGACAACGAACAAGCTTTGGGTAATCAGGTCTTAGAGAGTGCACCGGTAATCGAAGAAGTTGTTGAAAAAACCTCTACTCAACTAACTAGATGAAGATCAAATTTGAAACAAAAAGAATCTCGTATTCAAGTCTTAGAGAGTGCACCGATAATTGAAGAAGTTGTTGAAAAAACTTCTACTCAACTAACTAGATGAAGATCAAATTTAAAACAAAAAGAATCCCCAACTACGATATTAAGAGAAAATGCTTCGTTGGAAGAAATAAAACTCGGATAAGTATTTGGCAAGAAGAAGAGTATAATTAACTATTTTTCCAATATAGCAATTAAAGGACATTTTGAATTCAAGGTTGTTAGATCAAGTTCAACAAGATATTCATTGAAATGCAATGATGATAGGTGTTGTTAGTGTGTGTGTGCTTTCAGAATTAAAGATTCAACACTGTTCAAGATAGTAAAGATTGAGAAAAAACATGACTGCTCTGTTAACACTATGAAAGCAGATCAAAGGCATGCTACTTCAAAGTTGATTAGTGGTTACATTATCGACAATCTTCGGGACCCAAGGTTTGAAGTTACACCAGCTTTTGTCATGGCAGAGATGCAAAAATTGAAGGGACTAGACATTGGATATCACAAGGCATGGCGTGCTATTCAACATGCTTCCTCTTTAATAAGAGGAACTCCCGAAGAGAATTATGAATTATTGTCTTCATACTTGTATATGATGACAAGTAAAAACTTGGGAACTTATAATAACATAAAGATAGACGACAACAACAGGTAAACAATCAAAAAAAAATTTATTAGTACGTTTTATAAAATTTAGGACATGCCGTCTTTAACCTTATTAACTTTTGAGTTGTAACCAGAAGTTCAGGACTGGCTGTCCTTAACTTTTGAACTTGTAATTCAAAGTTAAGGACTGGCAGTCCTTACGTTTTGAACTTTGAAATCAAAGTTAAGGACCGCATGTCCTTAACTTTATAACTTGAAACTCTAAGTTAAGGACTGACTGTCCTTAAATTTTAACCTTGTAATCTGAAGTTCAGGACTACCTGTCCTTAACTTCTGTTAACCTTGTTTTATATTGTATTTTTGGTTTCTTTATATGTTTTATGCATACGGATCATCAATAGCTGGTTGGAATCATTGTAAACCAGTGATTGATGTTGATGCAACTTTGTTGAAATCAAAATTTTGTGGTGTTCTAATGATTTCAGTTTCAAAGGATGAAAATAACCAAATATTCCCACTAGCCTTAGAAATTGCAGAATCTGAAAATAACAATTCCTATGAGTGGTACTTTAGTCAGCTTCGTAAAGCAATTGGGAGCCGTGAGAATTTAATTATTTTATCAGACAGGCATCAAGCTATTGCAAATGACATTGCAAAGGAATATCCTGAAAGCCATCATGGGATTTGCATCTATCATTTGGAGCAGAACCTACAGCGAAGGAAGGTAAAAAGTGAGGTCATAAAACTTTTCCAAAGTGATGCAAGAATATACAGGTGCAAAGATTTGACCAATACATGTCAGATATAGCAAAAGTAGATAAGAAGACTTATGAATACTTGATGGAAGAACCACCGGAAAGATGGGCACATTCTTGTAGTCCACGACGAAGATATGACATGCTCATAACAAACATAGTTGAGTCAATGAATTCTGTCCTATTAGAAGCAAGGGAGCTGCCTATATTAAGAATGGTGGATTTCATTCAAGTGAAGCTACAACGTTGGTTATATGAAAGAAGAAATAAAGCAGAAGGAATATTTTATGATGTTTCTTGTTGGGTAGAGGAGGAATTGAATAAAAAAATAGATTTATCATTTCCTTTGAATGTAAGTATTATGTTCTATGTTTATTTTATGATTTTAATATTATTGAACATAATGTACTAACTTATAATTTTTCAACATTGAAGGTCTTCCCTGTTGATTTATGGCGTTCAAGAGTTGAAGAAGAAGGAATAACTTTCTTGCTGGACTTAAACAAAAGAACATGTGATTGTTTTCAATTTCAATTTGATGAATTACCATGCATACATGCAGTTGCAGCTATCGAGAAGAGAAACATCAAGAAGTCCAACTCTTGTTTGCACTGGTACTTAAAAGAATCTTGGCTGAAGACCTATGAAAGACAAATACATCCTGTAGGACATAATGATTCTTGGATTGTACCAAAGAGTTTAAATCACAAATTGTTAAACCTCCAGATTTCAAAGTGCCACCAGGTAGAAGGCAAAAGAAAAGGCATATTCCTACTACCGAGTCATCAAAAATAATATTCAAATGTGGTTTCAGAAAAATTGGTCATAATAGAACAACTTGTACATATTCTCCGGCTCTCCATCCATTTTCAAGAAAGCATAGAGAAGAGTAGATATATCCACTTATGTTTGTCGACTCTTTTAAGTTTTTGCTATAAATTAGACTCATTTAGATTATTCTTATTTGAGCAGATGTCTGAATTTTCAAAATTTCTTTCTTCTTACCTTCTTTTTGTTTCTTTTGAGTTCAAAGATTAAAATTTAAGGATAGGAGTCCGTAAGTTTGACTTGCAATTTCAAAACTTAAAGACAGTTTGTCCTTAACTTTGAGTTTCAACCTTAAAAGTTAAGGACATGAGGTCCTTAACGTATAGTTCCAAGTTCAAAACTTAAGGACTGTCTGTCCTTAACTTTGAGTTTCAAGTTCAAAGTTAAGGACTCCGATCCTTCACTTTGAATTATACATTCAAAAGTTATGGACAGGAAGTCCTTAACTTAGAGTTCAAAGTTGAAAACTTAAGGACTCATGTCCTTAACTTTGTTTTCAAAGATTAAAAGTTAAGGACATGAAGTCCTTAACTTATAGTTTCAACTTTTAAACTTAAGGACTGTCTGTCCTTAACTTTAAGTTTTAAGTTCAAAAGTTAAGGACAGTAGTCCTTAAGTTTGACTTGCTGGTTAAAAAGTTATGGACAGGCAGTCCTTAAGTTTGAATTATACGTTCAAAAGTTAAGGATATGTAGTCCTTAACTTTGAGTTCAAAGTTCAAAGGTTAAGGACAGGAGTCCTTAAATTTGAAATACAGGTTCAAAAGTTAAGGACAACCAGTCCTTTAGTTTGAATTACACGTTCAAAAGTTCAGGACATGAAGTCCTTAACTTTGTGTTTCAAGTTCAAAAGTTAAGGACATTTGTCCTTAACTTTGAATTTGAAGTTCACTTACACTTAGTCATGAACTAAAACTAAAAAAATGCAATGGAAAAATCAACACTTGAGAGAAACAAAGAAATTAATAACATGATGCCCTGATATACCTTCTAAAATTGTAATTTTGCATAGCTGTGACAAAAAATTACGCTATGCCAACAAAATATAAGTGCCTTTTTAGGAATTTACAGAATATTTCAGAAGTTTTCTAAACTTGCAGAATTCATATGTATCCTTTACAGCAATTTTATACAAAAGATCAACCACAACTAACTTTCTTTAAAACTAAACTACAACTCCTTTGGATAGCAAGTTTCATTTTCACTCTCATAATCATCGCCAACATTTTTTGGTGGAGTATTGTCATGACCCCAGTTCACCCTCCATGAATATGTCGTGATGGCACTTAGTCCTAATAACTAGGTAAGCCTAACAATGAGGAAAACAACATAACTTGCGAAATAATAAATGAAAACTAAAAAACTAAAAGAAAGACTATATATAAATGCCACTCGGCATATACAACTCAATAATGCAGAAGTCTACAATATCACCCCAAAACCCAGAAACTCACGGGAACACAAGCTAGAAGAAGTACTGTAGATGCTCTAATCTACCGAAATGTATTCAACAAGAGTACGATAGAAGGCTAACTACTACAATAGAGTAAAGAAGGAGACTCTTCGGTCTGCGGACTCGGAAGATGTACCTCGAAGTCTCCGTAACTCTACATGCCTCAACGATAGTGCGCCTAAGTGGAGGTACCTAGATCTGCACGTGAAAAACATGCGCAAAAGGGGCATGAGTACACCACAACGGTACTCAATAAGTGCCAAGCCTAACCTCGATCGGGTAGTGATGAGGAAGGTTAGGGCCCTACTGAGATAAAATAAGATAATAAGCCTTGCAACAGTATGAAATGAACAGAAATAACGAATAAAACTAGGAAGTAATACAAGGTATACGAAGAAACAATAACACGCAGAGAATAAGGCAACACAGAGTAAAACAACTCAATATCAGTACCAACAACGAGGATCTCGCAAGATACCGTCCTGTAGTCCATTTCATCAACTGTCCGAGGAGCTCCCGGGATACCGTCCCCTAGTCCATCATATGAGTATATCCAAAGGATCTCCCGGGATACCGTCCCATAGTCCATCTATCAATGTGCAAGGGAATCTACCAGGAATCTAACCCGTAGTCTATCGAAAATCTAATTCGTAGTCCCAAAGTAAAAGTGTAGGGGGATCTACCGGGAATCTAATCCGTAGTCCCAAAGTAAACAAACAAGGGGTGGAGCTACCGGTGGGATCCGTAGTCCCAATGTAAGTGCACAACCACAACCAGAAGATATTAAAAAATGAAGTACAAAAATACACGCAATAGGAAGTACTAGCCTAACATGCTTCACGTAGTACAGTAAAGGCAACTTAAGCAAATAAGCAATTTAAATCAACTAAAAATGCTTTTCTAATCTAACATAGGTTATAATTGCAAGTAGAAAAAAGCAAATACGAAAGAAACTCAGTCTCAATATCTTAAGTAAAACCGAGTTTTTAACAATTAGCTCAAGTACGCGCTCGTCACCTCACGTACAAGGCATTCAAATACCAAATATTGTATCCTAAGGGGAAAGGTCCCCCACACAAGGTTAGACAAGCCACTTACCTCGAATCGGCTCAAAACTCAAATAGAAACCACACCTTTGCCACGAGTATCCAACTCCAAATGGCTAAAATCTATTCAATTCATTTAGATATTGTAAATAACATCTCAAACAATTGATTCTACAATTTAATTCAAAGCTAAAGTATGAAATTAGGTAAAATAACCAAAATGCCCCTGTGGCCAACGTCTCGGAATCGAATAAATTTTACATTTTTAGAACCCTCGTACTCTCACGAGTCTTACCATATATAAATCTCTCAAATCGGATGTCAAACACCCACTCAAAACTCAATAGTCTGGTCTATGAAGTTTTCTCCATTTTTCATTCAAAAATTCGAAATTAAGGATGAATTCTTGAGATTAGTGGGTTTTAAGCATAAGGGAGTAGAGAATCGTTACCCAGTAGTTTCCCTCGAAAAACCTTCGAAATTTCTCCCAAATCCGAGATACTAAGCTTATGTTTTGATAAAAATGGCTAACCCTTGGTTTTGAAATGTTATATCTGCCCAGATGTTTGTTCTATGCGATCGCAAAAGGAGGAATGCAATCACGAAGAGTAAATTTTAAAGGTTTAGAAAATAGCCTATGCGAACGCAACACTAGTCATGCAATCGCAGAAGAGAGAGGAGGCAGGCTAATGTGATCGTGAACAAAACAATGCGATCGCGTAGAGGAACTTGATCACTGAGCCACCAGCTCAGTTTATTCAATGCGAACATGGGTATGGGACTGCGAACGTGAATGAGGGGAAGGCAGCATTATGCGATCGCGATCAGTGTTATGCGATCGCATAAAACGGTTTGGCCCCCCTCTAGAATTTGTACTATGTGATCGTATGGGAAAGGATACGACCGCAAAGAAGAAGGGGTCTGCAACAGCTGAAGGGAGAAATCTGCAACTTTCACAACTCCAAATTGCCCCGTTGAGCCTAAGAACTTCAAATTTCATCAAAACATGTTTTCGATCAAAAATCTTACCAAAACATGTCTGAATGACCTAAAATTTTACACACACGTCCCAAATGACATAACGGTGCTACTAAAACTTCCGAAATTCCATTCCGAACCTCGGATCAAAAACTCGCTATTGGACCGGAAACTTCAAAAAATCAAAGTTCAGCATTTCAAGTCTAAATTAGCTATGGACTTCCAAAATGCATTCCGAACACACTCCTGACCCGAAATCACCTAAAAGAGCTAACGGAACCATCAAATTTCCATTCTGAGGCCGTCTTCACACTGTTCCAACTACGGACCATTTTACAACACTTAAGCTCTCATTTAGGGACTAAGTATCCCAAAACTCTCCGAAACCCAACACCGAACATTCCAACAAACCAAAATAGCAGAAATGAACTTAGGGGAAGCAATTAATAGGGGATCGGGGCGTTAATTATTAAAACGACCGGCCGGGTCATCACATCCTCCTACACTTAAACATTCGTTTGTCCTTGAACGAGAATAGAGAACATACCTGAAGTAGTGAAAAGATGAGGATATCGGCTTCGCATATCCCGCTCAATCTCCCAAGTCGCCTCCTCGGCCAGCTGACCCCACCACTGAACCTTTACTGAAGCAATGTTCTTTGACCTCAACTTTCTGACCTGCCTGTCCAATATAGCCACTGGCTCCTCAACATAGGATAGATCCTTGTCTAACTGGACTGAGCTGAAATCCAACACGTGCGACGGATCACCGTGATACCTCCGGAGAATCGAAACATGAAATACCAGATGAACTCCTGCCAAGCTGGGAGGTAAGGCAAGCTCATAAGCAACCTCCCCAACATGCCTCAAAATCTCAAAAGGGCTAATAAACCTCGAACTCAACTTCCCTTTCTTTCCAAATCTCATGACGCCCTTCATAGGCGAAACCCGAAGCAGAACTCGCTCTCCGACCATATATGAAACATTACAAACCTTCCTGTCCACGTAACAGCTCTGTCTGGACTGGGCTGTACGAAGTCTATCCTGAATCACCTTGACCTTCTCCAATGCATCCTGAACCAACTCTGTGCCCAATAGCTTGGCCTCACGCGGCTCAAACCAACCCACCGGAGATCTGCACCTCCTACCATATAAAGCCTCATACGGCGCCATCTGAATGCTGGACTGATAACTGTTGTTGTAAGCAAACTCTGCCAATGGCAAGAACGGATCTCAAGACCCTCCAAACTCAATCGCACATGCACGAAGCATATCCTCAAAAATATAAATAGTGCACTCGGACTGTACGTCCATCTGGGGGTGAAATGTTGTGCTCAACTCCACCCGGGTACCCAACTCCTGCTGAACGGCCCTCCAGAACCGTGATGTAAAATGAGTACCTCTGTCTGAAATAATAGAAACTGGAATACCATGCAGACGAACGATCTCCCTGATATAAATCTCTGCCAACCGCTCCAGTGAATAAATAGTACACATAAGGACAAAATGAGCGGATTTGGTCAGTCGATCCATAATCGCCCAAATGGCATCGAACTTCTTCGCAGTCCGAGGGAGACCAACTATAAAATCAGTGGTGATCCTCTCACATTTCAACTCCGAAATCTCTATCTGCTGAAGCAACCCACTGGGTCTCTTCTGCACATACTTCACCTACTAACAGTTGAGGCATCTAGCTACATATCCAACTATATCATTCTTCATCCGCCTCCACCAATAGTGCTGTCTTAAATTCTGATACATCTACACGGTACCCGAATGGATGGAATACCGCAAACTATGGGCCTCTGCTAAAATCAACTCTCGAAGCCCATCAACATTGGGCATACAAATCCGGCCCTGCATCCTCAATACCCCATCATCTCCAATGGTCACATCTCTGGCATAACCGTGCTGAACCGTGTCCTTGAGGACAAGTAAATGAGGGTCATCATACTGCCGCTCCCTGATTTGATCGAATAAGGAAAACCAAGAAATCACACAAGCTAGGACCCGACTGGGCTCCGAAAGGTCCAATCTCACAAACTGACTAGCTAAGGCCTGAACATCCATCGCCATAGGCCTCACTAAAACTGGTAAATATGAAAAACTCTCCGCCTAGTGACTCAAGGCATCCGCTACCACACTGGCCTTGCCGGGGTAATATAGAATAGTAATATCATAATCCTTCAGCAACTCAAACCACCTTTCCTGACACAAATTTAGATCCTTTTGCTTGACCAAGTGCTGCAAACTCTGATGGTCAGTATAAATCTCACAAGGCACACCGTACAAATAATGACGCTAGATCTTCAAGGCATAAACAATAGCAGTTAACTCAAGGTCATGGACAGGGTAATTCTTCTTATGTATCTTTAACTTTCTGGACGCGTAGGCAATTACCCTACCGTCCTGGATCAATTCCGCTCCAAGGCCAACCCGTGAGGCATCACAATAAACTGTATAGGACACCGAACCAGTAGGCAATATCAAAATAGGGGTTGTAGTCGAAGCTGTCTTGAGCTTCTAAAAGCTCGCCTCACACTCCTCTATCCATGAAATGGAGCTCCCTTTTGGGTCAATCTAGCCATAGTAGCTGCAATCGATGAGAACCCCTCCACAAAACAACGGTAGTAACCTGCCAAGCCAAGGAAACTACGAATCTCTATAGCTGAGGAGGGCCGGGGCCAACTTTGCACGGCCTCTACCTTCTTCGGATCCACCCAAATGCCCTCACCCGATACCACATGGCATAAGAATGCCATAGAACTCTACCAAAACTCACATTTTAAGAACTTTGCATATAATTTCTTCTCTCTGAGGGTCTAAAGCACGGTCCTCAGGTGCTGCTTATGTTCTTCCCGACTCTGGGAGTATACAAGAATATTATCTATGAAAACAATGATGAACGAGTCGAGATATGGCCTGAACACACTGTGCATCAAATGCATAAATGTTGCTGGGGTATTGGTCAGCCCAAATGACATAATAAGGAACTCGTAATGACCATACCGAGTCTTGAAAGCAGTCTTCGGGATATCCGGCTCCCGAATCTTCAACTGATGGTAACCTGAGCTCAAATCAATCTTAGAAAACACCTACCCGCGCTGAAGCTAGTCAAATAGATCATCAATACGAGGCAAAGGATAACAGTTCTTCACTATAACCTTATTCAACTGGCCATAATCGATACACAAACACATAGAACCATCCTTTTTTCTTCACAAACAAGACAGGAGCACCCTACGGTGAAACACTGGGTCAAATAAAAACCTTATCAAGCAATTCCTATAACTGATCCTTCAACTCAAGAGGAGCCACGATATGGAGGAATGGAAATGGGCTGAGTTCCCGGCAACAAATCAATGCCAAAATCAATATTTCTATCAGGCGGCATGCCCGGAAGATCAGCTGGAAAGATATCGGGATAATCCCATACTACTGGGACCGAATCAACAGAAGGGGTATCAAAACTGACATCTCTCACATAGGCTAAATACGCGGCTCACCCCTTCTCAACCATACGTTGAGCTTTAAGAAAAGAGATAACTCTACTAGGAGTGTGATCTAAAGTACCACTCCACTTAACACGTGGAATACCTGGCATAGCCAGCGTCACGATCTTGGCATGATAATCAAGAATAGCATAATGGGGCGACAACCAGTCCATGCCCAAGATAATATCAAAATCAACCATGTTGAGTAACAATAAATCTGCTCTGGTCTCAAAACCATGAATAGTAACCAAACACGACCGATAAACGCGATCCACAACAAGAGAATCTCCCACAAGAGTAGAAACATAAATAGGAGAACTCAAAGAATCTCGGGATACGCCTAAATATGGAGCAAAATAATAAGACACATAAGAATAAGTAGATCCTGGATCGAATAGAACTGATACCTCTCTGTGAGAAACCAGTATAATACCTGTGATGACAGAATCGGAGGCAACAGCCTCGGTACGAACAAAAATGGCATAATATCGAGCATGGCCTACCCCTCGAGGGTGACCTCTACCTCCCTGACCTCCGCTCCTAGCTGGCTGGGCAGATGGGGTAGTAGCTAGAGCTGTGATCATGGCCTGAGAACTCTGAGGAGCATGTTGTGGCTAAGCAGTCTGTGAAGATGTACCCTTACCAAGTCTGGGGCAGTCCTTAACCATATGACATGTATCACCACACTCGAAACAAACTCTGGGAGGACGTGGTGGCTATGACTAGCTAAGGCCGGGTCTGCTGGACTGGCCTCAGATAGCACCCCGCGCAGGAGGTGCACTAGAAACTGGAGGTGCATAGTAAAGCTCCTGTGCCTAGGAGGAGTTGGAGCACTGCTGGCTGCTGGAAAAGCTGAATAAATGAGGCGACCCATATAACCCCTACCATGTCGACCTGTTGCTGGGGTACGGGCACTAGAGTAGTGGCCCAACTCTCGAGACCTCTTGGCCTTTCTCTCCTCTACCTCCCTAGCAAGCATACCGTCAATCCTCCGAGCAATGCTCACTACCTGCAGATAAGGAATATCCATCTCCAACTCTCGATCCATGCTAGATATGATAGGTGGAATAAGACCCTCAATGAACTGGCGAACTCTCTCACGGACTGTAGCAACCAAGGCTGGTGCATGCCCGGCCAATCTGGTATAACGGATGGCATACTCTGAAACTGTTATAGCACCCTAGTGCAAATGCTCAAACTCTACGCGCCATGAGTCCCTGAGGCTCTAAGGAAAAAACTCTCTCAGGAACATATCTTTGAACTAGGCCCAGGTCAGTAAAGCAGCCTCGTCTGGACTATCTAACTCATATGTACGCCACCAATCATAGGCGGCTCCCCGAAGCTGGAAGGTAGTAAAGGAAACCCCGCTAGATCCGGCTATGCCCATAGTACGTAGAATATGGTGGCACTCCCCTAGAAACTCCAAGGCATCGTCTGATGCTAGCCCACTGAATATCGGAGGATCATACTTTTTGAACCTCTCCAACCTCCACTGCTCATCCTCAGAAGCAGCTGCCCATCCACGGGCTAAACTGGCACTACAGGCGGAACAAGAATGATCTCTAGGACCTGCTCCACATGAACTCGCTGCTCGGGAGTGCAGGCAGCGGGAGTCTGTGCTCCTCCCACCGCCCGAGATATGGCTGCGGCAAGGGGAAACAACCCTGCTTGAGCCATCGTGGTGTACATACTCATAAACTGTGCCAATGCCTCCTGAAGGGCTGGAGTGGTAGTAGCTGTAGGCGTGTTAGGTGCTTGAACTTCTGCTGGATCTGCTAGCGGTAACTTAATGGCAGCTCGTGCAGGTGTTGTGGCTGCACCACGTGCGCGCCCACGGCCTCTGCCCTGACCTCAACCTCTGACGGCTGTGGTAGGGGGCGTAGGTGCCTGATCATCCCGAGTAGCACGTGTTCTCACCATCTGTGAGATAATAGAAGACAAAAGTTTAAAATTGTGATGTTAAAAATATAGCACAACAAGGAAACTAAATGAAGTGAAGATTTTTTTTCCTAAATAGTTACATAGCCTCTCGTAGATATGTACAGACGTCTCTGTAATGATCAGCGAGACTCTAATAAACAATCCTGTGTTCCGTGACTCCTACGAACCTAGAGCTTTGATACCAACTTGTCACGACCCCAGTTCGCCCTCCATAAACATGTCGTGATGGCACCTAGTCCCTATATCTAGGTAAGCCTAACAATGCGGAAAACAACATAACTTGCGAAATAATTAATTAAAACTAAACAACTAAAAGAAAGAGTGTGTATAAATGCCACTCGGCATATACGACTCAATAATGCGAAAGTCTACAATATCACCCCAAAATCTGGAAACTCATGGGAACACAAGCTAGAAGAAGTACTGTAGATGCTCTAATCTTCCTAAATGTCTACAACACGAGTACGATAGAAGGCTAACAACTTTAGATAGAGTAAAGAAGGAGACTCTTCAGTCTGGGGACGCGGTAGATGTACCTCAAAGTCTCCGTAGCTCTCCCTGCCTCGAGTATAGTTCGCCTGAGTAGAGGTACCTTGATCTGCACATGAAAAACATGCACAGAAGGGGCATGAGCACACCACAGTGATACTTAGTAAGTGTCAAGCCTAACCTCAGTCGGGTAGTGACGAAGAAGGTCCTATTGAGATAAAATATGATAATAAGCCTTGCAACATTATGAAATGAACAGAAATAACGAATAAAACTATGAAATAATACAAGTTATACAAAGAAACAATAACATGTAGAGAATAAGGTAACACAGAGTAAAACAACTCAATATCAGTACCAACAACGAGGATCTCCCAGGATACCATCCTGTAGTCTATTTCATCAACTATTCGAGGAGCTCCCGGGATAACGTCCCGTAGTCCATCATATGAATACATCCGTAGGATCTCCTGGGATATCATCCTATAGTCCAACTATCAATGTGCAGGGGGATCTACCGGGAATCTAACCCGTAGTAACAAAGTAAAAGTGCAGGGGGGATCTATCGGGAATCTAACCCGTAGTCCCAAAGTAAAAGTGCAGGGGGATCTACCGGGAATCTTACCCGTAGTCCCAAAGTAAACAAACAAGGGGTGGAGCTACCGGAATCCCACATCCGTAGTCCCAATGTAATTGCGCAACCATAACCAGAAGATATTCAGAAATACAACAACAACAACAACAACAACAACAACAACAACAACCCAGTATAATCCCACTTAGTGGGGTCTGGGGAGGGTAGTGTGTACACAGACCTTACCCCTACCCCACATCCGTAGTCCCAATGTAAATGTGCAACCACAACCAGAAGATATTTAGAATTACAACAACAAAAACAACAACAATAACCCATTATAATCTCACTTAGTAGGATCTGGGGAGGGTAATGTGTACGAAGACCTTACCCCTACCCTGGGGTAGAGAGGCTATTTTCAAAGAGACCCCCGACATCCTTCGCTCAAAGAACTTTCCACCTTGCTCTTGGGGATACTCGAACTCACAACCTCTTGGTTGGAAATGGAGGTTGCTTACCATCAGAGCAACCCCTCTTGTCTCAAAGATATTTAGAAATGAAGTACAGAAATACAAGCAACGGGAAGTACTAGCCTAACATGTTTCACATAGTACAGTCAAGGCAACTTAAGCAAATAAGCAATTTAAATCAACTAAACATACTTTTCTAATCTAACACAGGTTATAATTGCAAGTAGAATAAAGCAAATACGAAAGAAACTCAGTCTCAATATCTTAATTAAAATCGGGTTTTCAACAATTAGCTCAAGTACGGGTTCGTCACATCACGTACAAGGCATTCAAATACCAAATATCGTATCCTAAGGGGAAAAGTCCCCCACACAAGGTTATACAAGCCACTTACCTCGAACCGGCTCGAAACTCAACTAGAAACCACGCCTTTGCCATGAGTATCCGACTCCAAATGGCTCAAACCTATTCAATTCAATTACATATTGTAAATAACATCTCAAACAATTGATTCTACAATTTAATTCAAATCTAAGGCGAGAAATTAGATAAAATGACCAAAATGCCCCTCAGGCCAACATCTCAAAATCGAATAAATTTTACATTTTCAGAACCCTCGTAGTCTCAGGAGTCTAACCATATAAAAATCTCTCAAATTGGAGGTCAAACACCAACTCAAAACTCAATAGATTGGTCTTTGAAGTTTTCTCCATTTTTCATTCAAAAATCCAAAATTAAGGATGAATTCGTGATTAGATTAGTGGGTTTTAAGCATAAGAGAGTAGAGAATCGTTACCCAGTAGTTGCCCTCGAGAAATCTTCGAAATTACTCCCAAATCCGAGATTTCAAGCTTGTGTTTTGTTAAAAATGGCTAACCCTTGGTTTTGAAATGTTACATCTGCCTAGATGTTTGTTCTATGCGATCGCAAGAGGAGGAATGCGATCATGAAGAGTAAATTTTAAAGGTTCAGAAAATAGCCTATGTGAACGCAACACTAGTCATGCAATCACAGAAGAGAGAGGAGGTAGCCTTATGCGATTGCGATCAAAACAATGTGATCGTGTAGAGGAACTTGATCACTGAGCCACCGGCTCAGTTTATTCAATGCGAACGCGGGTATGGGACTGCGAACGCGAAAAAGGGGAAGGCAGCATTATGTGATTACGATCAGTGTTATGCGGTCGCATAGAAGGATTTTTCCCCCTCTAGAATTTGCACTATGTGATCACATGGGAAGGGATGTGATCGCAAAGAAGAAGGGGCCTGCAACAGCTAAAGGGAAAAATCTGCAACTTTCACAACTCCAAATTGCCCCGTTGAGCATCTGAAACACACCCGAAGCCCCCGGGACCTCAACCAAACCTACGAACATACCCTATAACATCATTCAAACTTGTACCAATCCTTAAACCACCTAAAACAACACCGGAAACTCGAATTAAACAAGGATTTGAGCCTAAGAACTTAAAATTTCATCAAAACACGCTTTCGATCAAAAACCTGACCAAAACACGTTCGAATGACCTAAAATTTTGCACACACGTCCCAAATTATATGACGGTGCTATTAAAACTTCCAAAATTCCATTCCAATCTTTGGATAAAAAACTCGCTATCGGACCGGAAACTTAAAAAATTCAAACTTTGGCATTTTAAGTCTAAATTTGCTACGTACTTCGAAAATGTATTCCGAACATGCTCCTGGCCCTGAAATCACCTAACGGAGCTAACAGAACCATCGTATTTCCATTCCGATGCCGTCTTCACACTGTTTCGACTATGGATCGCTTTTCAACACATAAGCTCTCATGTAGGGACTAAATGTCCCAAAACTCTCAGAAACCTAATACCGAATGTTTCGACAAACCAAAATAGCAGAAATGAACTTAGGGAAAGCAGTTAATAGGGGATTAGGGTGTTAATTCTTAAGATGACCGGCCGGGTCGTCACAAGTATCATAACCAGAATTTCTTTTCCATTCACCATGTGCCTAAAGATTTGCAGCAAGTTCTTTTCTAAAGTCTTTTATGTCTTCGGGCTAGAATTTCTCCACATCCTTTCCAATCATCAGCAACTCCACATATTTGATCAGGAATGCACCACAATCAGTCCTAAGAGAAATGGAAGATATACAGTGAATTAAACAATAAATCTAAATTACATATAAATAATATAACAAATAACAACACGTACGTTCCAATTTTGTGTGGTGATCTTTGCCACTGAATATCAAATTTTTTGAAGTCATTAAAAGACTTGTGATGTTTGTCAAACTGTGAGAACTTTAGCAAGTGGGGGATCATGTGTGCATACATTTCCATGTGATTCATTCCTGCCTCATATGGCTCACTGTATATGGAATCATATACATTAATCTTTTTCTGATTCAAGTCCAATATCCCCAAAAGAACGTGTGTTACATCATTATCATCTTCTAAAGGAAGACGACATGGAAAAAAGATTTTGTTAACTTCTGTCCAAGCAATTCCATATCTACAGCTGTCCCCCCACACATATGGTGTCAGAAACAACTGATTATCACCAGCACACCAAAGTCATATGTAGCATCTTCATTGAAATCTTTATACACAAGCACTATGTAGTTATCAAAACGAATATCAGTACTTGTGCAACGAAAAGTGTAATGACACGACTGGTCATTTTGAGCTCTAGCATGTGATTCAGTGGTTTGAGGCCATGAGTAGCTTAATTTCAGGCATTATAACTTGTACGCGTGGTCAGAATTGAATTTCAGGAAGTCCTGAGTTGATTTGGAAAGAGAATTCTCATTTTGGAAGCTTAAAGTTGAAAGAATTAACTAGGATTGGATTATTGAGTAAATGATCTCGAAATCGAAATCTGAAGGTTTTAGCAGGTTTATGTGACGATTTCAAACTCAGGCATATGCCCGGATCGGGTTTTGGATGACCCGGGAGCGTTTTGGCGCCTATTATGGGAGTTAGCATTTTGGAAGAAATTTCATAAGTTTGGCTTGAAGTGAATTTCAGTGTTATCGATGTCCGTTTGGGATTTGAAGTCTGAGAATAGCTCCGTATGGTGATTCTAGAGTTGGGAGCGCAATCAAAAGTGAATTCGGAGGTACGTGGGTCATTTTGGAATCATTTGGCTAAAGATAAAAATTTGAAGGTTTTTGAGGAGTTTGACCGGAAGTGGACTATTTGATATCGGGGTCAGAATCCAATTTTAGAAGTTGGAATAGGTCCATAATGTCATTTGTGTGCAAAATTTGAGATCAATCAGACATGATTTGATAGGTTTCGACATCAAATGTAGAAATTTAAAGTTCTAAAGTTTATTAGGCTTGAATTGGGGTACGATTCATGATTTCGATGTTTTTTGATGTGATTTGAGGACTCGAGCAGGTCCGTGTTATGGTATGGGACTAGTTTGTGTGATTGGACAGGGCCCTGGGGGCGTCGAGTGTGTTTTGGGGTGGTTTCAGATCATTTCGGGCTGTTTTGAAATAGCTAATGCTGGTATCTGGTGTTGTTCTTCACATTCGCGAGGATCCTCTCGTGTTTGCGAAGAAGGATTTTGCCTCAGGGACTCTGTTCTTCGCGTTCGCGAAGAGGTTATCGCGTTCGCGAAGAAGGAAATCTCTACTACACAGGTCTGATTTCGGAGGCTCATATCTCGCAATCTATAAGGCATTTGGAGATGATCCAAAAACAAAAGTTGTATTCCTTTGTGTCTAGTTTTCATCAAAGTAAACCATTTAACATTTGGATTTGGTTACAAAAAGTTATGGCTGGTACACTACAGGCTGTCCGGGAAGATGAAGAAGAAATTTGTGTTGCACAGGGATAACTTTGGCAGCTTATATTTCAAAATCTATAAGGAATTGGGATATGGACAAAACATAAAAGTTGTAGATCTTGGTTTTTAGTTTTCAAAACACTAAACCATTTATTATTTGGAGTTTTTACAAAAGGTTATGGCTATTATGCTAGAGGCTGTCTGAGAAGAGTTGGGAAAATGGTTTTTGGGAATTTTCTTCTTCGCGAACGCGATGGCGATCTCGCGAATGCGAAGAAGACTCGTCTAGGTAGTGTATAAGTGTAAAGAAATGGGTTCGGCTCATTTCATCTAATTTACTCCATGGGAGCCGACCTAGGAGCTATTTTGGAGCTCCATTTTCATCATCCATGTCACGGTAAGTGATTCCCACATATTGCAAGTTAATTTCTTAGATTATATCTAGATTTTAACATGGAAAATCATGTAAATTAGTAGAAATTTTGGGATTTTGAAGAAAACCTAGGAAATTTATATTCTTGGATTTGACCACGTTTTGGACATGAAATTGAGAGCCAATTATATATTTGAGTTCGTGAGATTGTGGGTAAACTTTGTCTTCGAAAAATTTCGGAATCCGGGCACGTGGGCCAGAGGGAAATTTTGTCAACTTTTCGATCGGGGTTGGGAATTTCTATAAATTGGATTGTAATGAGTAATTGAGCATATATTAATGGATTTGTATAATCATTGGCTAGTTTTGGAGCATTGCGCGTCGATTTAAGTCTTCGGAGGAGCGTGGAATGCCAGTTATGGATCTTCGGAGCGAGGTGAGTCTTCTTTCTAACCTTGTAAGAGGGAATTTTCCCCATAAGTGAGTTGATTTGTTATGTGCTCCTAGTTGTGGGGGATAAGTACGCACGAGGTGACGAGAGTCCTTGCGTAGCTACTATTATGCTATTGTCCGGGTAGTCTAGGATCCAAAAGCATGCTGTACTTAGATTAATCGTAAACTTATTGACAGCTTGAACTGCTTAAATCAAATTGAATTAGTAAATAAATTTCTAAAAGGATTAAACTTCATTTTCTTAAATTGTTAAAAGAGGATTGGGTTTTATTTGGATAAATGTTCCTCGATAAATCCTTAATTGGTTGTATGAGCATGTATTTCTATGTTTACCTGCGTCGCATGTATGATTCGCGAGCAGGGTATTTGTTTATTTTATGTTGACCGCATCATAGGATAGTTCGTGAGCGGGGTAATAGATGCATCTATGGTTCGAGCCGTTCGACCCTCGGCATTGCATGGTTTACATTTCTATTAGAGTGGGCTGTCTGACCTCAGCATGATATGCGCATACTTATATTGCTTGCCTGAGAGTTTTAAATGTTGATTTTGCCTTTCATGGCCCGATATAAATTGATAAAGATAATAAAAAGTAAATCTTGGAAATCCTTTATTATTTGTTAAAGGTGTTTACCTGTTTTCCGGCTTTGTGAGTAATAACTGCTATATAAATCCATGATTTCCTCACATTTTTATTATATTATTATTGGACCGCTAGCAAGTGTCAAAATCGACCTCTCGTCTCTACTACTTCGAGATTATACGGGATACTTGATGAGTACACGTTGTTTTTGTAATCATGCTACACTTGCTGCATTTTTGTTGCACAGGCACCTGCATTTCTAGTGGCCTACTGGGCGTAGCAGCATGGTTTATACAGAGACTTAGGTGAGATGCACTTCTCGAGGCGACCCACAACTAGCAGAGTCTCTTTCAGTTATCTGTATTTATTTCCTGTCCAATATTATATTCCGGACAGTTGTTTCATTTATTTCATTCGTAGTAAATGCCCATGCACTTGTGACACCAGGTTCTGGGATGATTATTGGGTATCTTGTATTTATTTCCAAACATTCTTTTATTTACATTGTAAAGATTGTCTTTTACCAGTAAAAGTGAAGGAAAATCATAGTTTTCAAAATTGCTAAAATGAGAATTTAATTAAGTATTTTTGGTTGGCTTGCCTGACAGTGGTGTCCGGCGCCATCACAACCCTTAGTGAATTGGGTCGTGACAAAAAGGATGATCGCGAGGGTGGTAGCATTCCTTCTTTCTCAGATAATATAGGGCAATGTCAATATGCTTCATAAAAAGGCAAAAAATAAAACAAATCCATCAGTCATAAAATAATTAAAAAATAATAAATTAAGAAAAAAAAATAAATGCCTTATGAATTATCTAACCTTATCATCAAGTACAAAACTGCTATCTGAAAACTCAAGGAAGAGCATTTTGCTACAGATGTTTTGATGATACAATTTGTAGGGATTTTTCCTCTTTAGCATGCAACCCACTCCCATTTTTGATGATACCATTATCATCAACATATATATCATTTTGTCCCCTGAAATTTTTGAAAATATCAAAGTTAGAATTTAGTCCTAAACTTAGCCTTTCATGTTGAAAAGTTAAGGACATGCAGTCCTTAAATTTGAATTAGAATTTTAAAAGCTAAGGACACTTGGTCTTAAAGTTTGAGTTTCAAGTTCAAAACTTAAGGACTGTCTTTCCTTAACTTTGAGTATCAAGTTCAAAAGTTAAGGACATGAGGTCTTTAACTTATAGTTTTAAGTTCAAAACTTAAGGGCTGTCTCTCCTTAACTTTGAATTCCAAGTTCAAAAGATAAGGACAAACAGTCCTTAAGTTTGAATTAGAAGTTCAAAAGCTAAGGACACTTGGTCCTAAAGTTTGAGTTTCAAGTTCAAAACTTAAGGATTGTCTTTCCTTAACTTTGAGTATCAAGCTCAAAAGTTAAGTACATGAGGTCCTTAACTTGTAGTTTCAATTTCAAATGTTAAGGACTGTCTGTCCTTAACTTTGAATTCCAAGTTCAAATATTAAGGACACATGGTCCTGAACTGTCACGACCCCAGTTCGCCCTCCGTGAGCTATCGTGATTGTACCTAGTCCCTATGACTAGGCAAGTCTAACAATGCGTAAAATAATCTAAACTTGCGGAATTAAATAGACAAAAGTCAAAATAACTGAATGGAACAATATATAGATGTCACTTGGCATATAAACACGACTTCAAATTCTGATACGCTATCCCAAAACACGGAAACTCATGGATCCACAAGCTAAGAAAGTACTACATATCTCTAATCTCGAGAATGTCTAACAAGAAAAGAAGTACAGAAGGGCCAAATACTAAACACAGGAATAGAAAGAAACTCTTTGGTCTGCGGACGCGGCAGATATACCTCGAAGTCGCTAGAGTAGTCATCTCGCCTCAGGGGTGATAGGACTGAATATAAGTACCTGGATCTGCATAGAAAGGGCATGAGTACACCACAGCGCTACTCAGTAAGTGCCAAGCCTAACCTCGGTTGGATAGTGACGAGGAAAGTCAGGGCCCTACTGAGGTAAAATACAAGGTATAATCCAATAGTGCGAAAGGAGAAATATAAGCAAGTGCTGGCATCAGTAATATAGCGTAGTGAAAAGAGAACATCAACAAGTCCACAGAACAACGCAAATACAAGGTAAACACCGGAGGAAAAACAATTCAGTACCAATAATACCAACCGGGGATCTTCAAGATACTGTCTTGAGTCCCATTTTTATTTCATATGTCTAGTGGATCTCCGGGATACCGTCCCGTAGTCAAACTATAAATGTACAGGGGATCTCCCGGGATACCGTCCCGTAGTCCAACTATCATCTATCCAGTGGATCTCCTGAGATACCATCCCATAGTCCAAGTATAATATGTCCAGTGGATCTCCCGGGATAACATCCCGTAGTCCAACTATCAATGTGCAGGGGATCTATCGGGAATCTAACCCGCAGTCCCAAAGTAAATATGTAGGGGGGTCTATCGGGAATCGAACCCGCAGTCCCAAAGTAAATATGCTGGGGGATCTATCGGGAATCTAACCCGCAGTCCCAAAGTAAATATGCTGGGGGATCTATCGGGAATCTAACCCGCAATCCCAAAGTAAATATGCAGGGGGATCTATCGGGAATCGAACCCACAGTCCCAAAGTAAACAAACAAGGGGGGAGCTACCGGAATCCCATATCTGTAGTCCCAATGTAAATGCACAACCACAATCAGAGAATATTCAGAAAATGAAAAACAACAATACAAAGCAACATATAGTTATAGCCTAACGTGCTTCACGTAGTACAATTAAGGCAACTTAAGCAAATAGGCAATTTGAATAAAGCGAATACGAAAGAATCTCAGTTCAAATATTTTAAGTAAAAATTAGGTTTTCAACAATTAGCTCAAGTACGCGCTCGTCACCTCACGTAAAAGGCATTCAATTACCAAATATCATATCCTAAGGGGAAAGGTCCCCCACACAAGATTAGACAAGCCACTTATCTCGAACCGGCTCCAAAATCAACTCGAAAGCATACTTTTGCCACGAGTATCCGACTCCAAATGGCCCAAATCTATTCAATTCAATTACATATCATAAATAATACTTCAAGTAATTGATTCTACAATTAAATTCTAAGCTAATACGTGTAAAATGACAAAAATGCCCCTTGGGCCCACGTCTCGAAATCAGGTAAAGTTTATATTTCCAAAAACTTCACACTCTCACGAGTCTAACCATACCAAAATTATCCAAATCCCATAATATTTCGACCCTCAAATCATCAAGTCTATCCGAGAGGGTTTTCTAAACTTTTCCAAAAAAATTCACGGATTTAACACTAAAACTTATAATAGATTCGAGTAATCTAACCAAAATTAAGTTAAGAACACTTACCTCATTCAAATTTGTGAAAACCCCTCTAAAAATCGCCCAAACCGAGCTCCCCCAACTCTATTTTTGTAAAAAAATAGCCAAAAGCCCCGTTTTATAGCCTTTTTACTATTCGGGCGCCACAGGTGGCGCTAGGCGTTGCCTGTGGTGCTGATTCCAGTGGCCAAAATAAATCCCGGTGCCATGGATGGCGCCCTGCGCTACCCTTGTCGCTGTTGATCGGAAATTATTTTTTCCCCGACACGAAAATGGGCATAACTCTCTCATACGATATCCGAAGTGGACGATTCTTTTTGCGATGACTCCGAAGTTTTGATACGGATATAATTCTTCATTCAAAACTGAATTTGGAGCTCATTTGATTAATATTATATAAATTATTCTTGAAGAAACGACATCAAAACATTTTGAAATGCCCGAGTTAAACTCCATCAACCATCCAAATTCCACTCGAGGCCTTCCGGATTTCAACCAAAAGCACCAACAATTCACAAATCATTATCCAAACTTGTACAAATCCTTAAAACACTTAAAACAATATCGAAACCTCGAATTAACCATGGATTTAACCCTAAGAACTCCAAATTTCTCAAAAATATGCTTTCGATCAAAAAGTCTATCAAATCTCGTCTAAATGACCTGAAATTTTGCGCACACATCCCAAATGACATCACAGAACTACTACAACTCTCGGAATTCCATTTCGAACCTTGAATCAAAATTTCACTATTGAACCGGAAATTTCTAGAATTCGACGTTCGGCATTTCAAGCCTAAATTAGCTACGGGCCTCCAAACCACAATCCGATCATGCCGCTAAGCCCTAAATTACCTAACGGAGCTGGCGGAACCATCAGATTCCCATTCCGAGACCGTCTTCACATTGGTCCGAATATGGTCAAATTTCTAAGACTTACGTTCTCATTTAGTGACTAAGTGTCCCAAAACTCTCCGAAATTCAAAACCGAACATCCCGGCAATTCAAAATAGAAGAAATAAATTTAGGGAAAGCAGTTAATAGGGGATCAAGGCATTAATTCCAAAAATGACCGGCCAGCTTGTTACATCCTCCCATACTTAAACATTCGTTCATCCTCGAATGAGCATAAAGACATACCTGAAGTAGTGAATAGACGAGGGTAGTGTTTGCGCATATCCTGCTCGGTCTCCCAGGTTGCCTTCTCGACCGGCTGGCCCCGCCACTAAACCTTCACTTATGCAATGTTCTTTGACCCCAACTTTCTAACCTTCCTGTCCAATATTGTCAATGGCTCCTCAACATATGATAGGTCTTTGTCCAGCTGGACTGAACTGAATTCCAACATGTGCGACGGATCACCGTGATAAATCCGGAGCATCAAAACATGAAATACCACATGAACTCCATGCCAAGCTGGGAGGTAAGGCTAGCTCATAAGCAACCTCCCCAACACGCCTCAATATCTCAAAAGGGCCAATAAACCTCAGACTCAACTTCCCTTTCTTCCCAAATCTCATAATGCCCTTCATAGGCAAAACACGAAGCAGAACTTGCTCTCCAATATATAGGAAACATCACAAACCTTCCAGTTGGCATAGCTCTACTATCTGGACTGGGTTGTACGGAGTCCATCCTAAATCACCTTAACCTTCTGCAAAGCATCCTCAACCAAGTATCTACCAATACTCTAGCCTCACCCGACTCGAACCAACCCACCGGTCTCTGGTGCTCATGATTAACCTGCTCATAGTTGAGGCACTAAGCTACAAACCCGACTAGGCTCCGAAAGATCAAATCTCA
Source organism: Nicotiana glauca (assembly GCA_026770625.1). Classification (NCBI taxonomy): domain Eukaryota; kingdom Viridiplantae; phylum Streptophyta; class Magnoliopsida; order Solanales; family Solanaceae; genus Nicotiana; species Nicotiana glauca. The sequence continues at coordinate 152,474 of MU781169.1, forward strand.
CAAACTGTATGGCTAGGCCCTAAAAATCCATCGCCATAGGCCTGTCTGATACCGGTAGGTAAGCCAAACTCCCCAAACTCTCTGCCCGATGACTCAAAGCATCGGCCACTATATTGGCCTTGCCTGGGTGACAGAGGATAGTGATGTCAAAATACCTCCGCAACTCTAACCACCTCCTCTGGCAAAAATTTAGTACCTTTTGCTTGAAGATGTGCTGCAAGCTCCGGTGATCATTATAAATCTCACAAGGCACTCCGTACAAATAATGACGCCAGATCTTTAAGGTGTGAACAATAGCAGCTAACTAAAAATCTTGAATATAATAATTCTTCTCATTACCTTCAATTGTCTAGATGCATAGGCAATCCCCCTACCGTCTTGCATCAATACCGCTCCAAGGCCAAATCTTGAGGCATCACAATAGACCACAAAAGACCCCAAACCTGTAGGCAATATCAAAACTAGGGTCGTAGTCGAAGATGTCTTGAGCTTCTGAAAGCTCATCTCACACTCTTCCGTCCACTGGAACGGAGCACCCTTTTGGGTCATTCTGGTCTTAGGGGCTGCAACTGATGAAAACCCCTTCACAAAACGATGGTAGTAATCTGCCAAGTCGAGGAAATAGCGGATCTTTGTAGCTAAGGATATTGTGAGCCAACTCTGCATGGCCTCTATTTTCTTCGGATCCACCCGAATGCCCTTACTCGATACCACGTGTCCTAAGAATGCCATAGAATACACCCAGAACTCACATTTTGAGAACTTTGCATATAATTTCTTTTTTCTTAGAATCTGAAGAACTATCCTCAGGTGTTGCCCATGATCTTCCCGACTCTGGGAATATACCAGAATGTCATCAATAAAGACAATGACGAAGGAGTCCAGATATGATCGGAATACACTACGCATTAGATTCATAATGGCTGCTGGGGCAATGGTTAGCCCAAATGACATAACAAGGAACCCGTAATGACCATACGGAGTCCTGAAAGCAGACTTCGGGATATCTGGATCCTAAAACTTCAACTGATGGTAACCTGAGCGCAAGTCAATCTTAGAAAACAAATGTGCGCCATAAAGCTAGTCAAACTAATTATCAATACGAGGCAAGGATAACAGTTCTTCACTGTAGCCTTGTTCAACTGGCGATAATCAATACACATACGCCTGGAACCATCATTTTTCTTCACAAATGAAATAGGAGCACCCCAGGATAATACACTAGGCCGAAGAAAAACCCTTATCAAGCAAATTCCTGTAACCGATCCTTCAACTTAGTTGAAGGTTTCACCTCATCCTTAGTCCATAACCTTAGGACATGACCCAAACTTCAACATATGAGATTCGTCATAGGACATAAATTCAACATCATCACACTGCATTAGTCTTATTTCAACACACTTTAACTTTTAATAATGCTTAAATACTTCAAAATTGTTTTCTTCAGGATGTTACATTCTCTCCCACTTAGGGTCATTCGTCCTCAAATACACAACATATCTTATCTCTTTCTTCGCACATCTTAATGTCTCAAATTTTTCTAACTCCCAAATTTTTCAAAAATTTTGGAAGAGCCTTAGGTCTATCCACCTGCTAGAGTAACACCAAAACAACTCCTAACAACGCATCCACAACTCAATGAAACATCACAATGTATATATCAATAATACTAATCTCTGCATTACAAGTATCACATTATCATAATGATATCTGAACATGAAACACATCATCTGCATGCACATAATCACATCTCTGGACATAATAGTTATTCATAAATAAGAACATTGCCAATTAACCTTATATTAACAAACATCTCATTTCAGACCTCCACTTTACTCACAACGAGGCATGGAGACCTAATAATTACTTACCCAAATTAACGAGTCACATTTATCGCCTCCTAGGCGCCCATATCATAGGCTAAAACTCAACATTTACAACACAAAAAAATGGCTGAATATGAACAGAAAATATATAACAATTGTCAAATAAGCATAACAGGCATGACTCCCATTTAAAATATAGTACAAAAATTTTAATTTCATAAAAGGAGAATTTTAAACACATAAACTTTTCACCACCAAGACCTTGTCCTTATATAACATCCACCGCAGCTTGTAGCTCAGTTTAAAATATTCCACATTATATAAAAATTTAAGGATCTCATCCTCAACTCTTGAATCACAAGTATTTGCACATTGTGCCAACTAAAATTTTCCATTTCCTTTCTTTCTTCTTTTCAATAATTTTCGTCAAGGAAAATCACAATATATAATGAACCCTCATACCGATAGGGCATATAATTGACAATTGAAATTAATTATCCTGAAATTACATCAAAACCCACTGTAGTAAGTAATAGAAAGTCACTTTTAGCCTCATAGATATTCTAAGTGACCAACACATAATGATAGAAATAGTTATCTCCATATAATAGCCCAACGTGAGTATTCACATAAGTAGATTTCAGGATTTTAAGCTCACTCATGAGTGGAGCATATTAAGAGGACTCGCCTCAATTTTCAAAATCAAATCAAATTAAGGAAAAATATCCTTTTTATAACAACCAAAATTGTACTTGTAATGACACCATCTGGTGTAGTAGCGCCTCAGCCATACTATAGAAATTATATCAATGGGTCTGGCATCCACCTCTTAGGCGCCATCTACCCGTTCGTTCTCCATCTCTAACTTGTAGCGTATGTAGATTAGTAACTATAATGGAGTGTGTTGACTGTGTATTCTGATGAAATAGATTTCTCTCAAGTCTGGGATACTTTCTCATGATATTTCTAGTATCACCACATTCATAACAACCCATCTGCAGTTCGGCTGCTCATACTGAGTCTGTGCCGGATAACTAGAACAACCATTTAAGGAATCCCATTCTAGTGCATTAAAAGATAATTGTCTCATGAGAGTGCCCTGATTAACTGGAGCACTACGAGTATTCTAAAATTGTTTTCATTTCCCTACTGATACTGAAATGTAGAATTATTATGGACATAGGAACATCGAAAGTCCCAACATCATCCCATACAAATCTCAGCTCTTACTTATATACAAGCTTCAGAGAACTTTTGAATACCACATAAATACATCTCAGGCCAAATCTGATATGGCACATGACCCATAATTTGATCGTTGTTAGTGGACTCCCTTCACTTGGTACAAAGCCATAAGATACATTCTGATACTCCACAATACTAACCTTTATCGCTCGTATGTCACCATCATAAGACACCTCAAGCCATTCGTTTGGCACATTTCCTTCTTAGGACAGTTAAACTCACTTCCTCCAGCATCTCGGTTGCTAGTTGTACCCTTCGCTAAACAAACATCTCATACGAACCACATAGTCTCTATTACCACAAACTATCTTTAGATCTAGACCCACCACGTGACTCTACCATTACTGCGATGATTAGATAATTAATTCAACCTTCTTAAGACCGTACTTATCAACCAGTTGTCAGAAACTATTACACCCCCATGTGCACAATTGAATGATCTCTCTATGCTTCTGAATTATTGATATAGATGACACGCAGTAACAATGGTTGAGCAAATTCTTGGCTCCCTTATAATCCTTCTGTAGCATCACAAGCCATTAGTGTATTATTGATACCGATTGCGCAATTTCAATACACGAGTGGATGCAAAAAGAACATATGATATATGCTTCAAACTGAATAAACGTCGCACGATAAGGAAAGAAATGAAGTGGAATTTTCCTACCGATTACATAGCCTCTCGTAGATAAGTACAGACATCTCCATACCGATCAGCGAGTATCTAATAAACTGGCTTGTGATCCATGACTCCTATGAACCTAGAGCTCTGATACCAACTTGTCACGACCCCAGTTCACCCTCCGTGAGCTATCGTGACGGCACCTAGTCCCTATGACTAGGTAAGCCTAGCAATACAGAAAATAATCTAAACTTACGGAATTAAATAGACAAAAGTCAAAATAACTGAATAGATATGTAGATGCCGCTTGGCATATAAACACGACTTCAAATTCTGATACGCTATCCCAAAACCCGGAAACTCATGGATCCACAAGCTAAGAAAGTACTACATATCTCTAATCTCGAGAATGTCTAACAAGAAAAGAAGTACAGAAGGGCCAAATACTAAACACAGGAATAGAAAGAAACTCGTTGTTCTCCGGACGCGATAGATATACCTCGAAGTCGCTAGAGTAGTCATCTCGCCTCAGGGGTGATAGGACTGAATATAAGTACCTGGATCTACATAGAAAGGGCATGAGTACACCACAGCGCTACTCAGTAAGTGCCAAGCCTAACCTCGGTTGGATAGTGACGAGGAAAGTCAGGGCCCTACTGAGGTAAAATACAAGGTATAATCCAATAGTATGAAAAGAGCAGTATAAGCAAGTGCGAACATCAGTATTATAGCACAGTGTAAAGAGAACAGCAACAAGTACAAAGAACAATGCAAATACAAGGTAAACACCGGAGGAAAAACAATTCAGTACCAATAATACCAACCAGGGATCTCCAGGATACCGTCCTGAGTCCCATTTTCATTTCATCTGTCCACTGGATCTCCGGGATACCGTCCCGTAGTCCAACTATAAGTGTACAGGGGATCTCCCGGGATACCGTCCCATAGTCCAACTATCATCTATCTAGTGGATCTCCCAGGATATCGTCCAGTAGTCCACGTATAATATGTCCAATGGATCTCCCGAGATACCGTCCCGTAGTCCAACTATCAATGTGTAGGGGGATCTATCGGGAATCTAACCCGCATTCCCAAAGTAAATATGCAGGGGGATCTATCGGGAATCTAACCCGTAGTCCCAAAGTAAATATGCAGGAGGATCTATCGGGAATCGAAACCGCAGCCCCAAAGTAAATATGCTGGGGGATCTATCGGGAATCTAACTCATAGTCCCAAAGTAAATATGCAGGGGGATCTATCGGGAATCGAACCCACAGTCCCAAAGTAAACAAACAAGGGGGGAGCTACCGGAATCCCACATCCGTAGTCGCAATGTAAATGTGCAACCACAATCAGAGAATATTCAGAAAATGAAGTACAACAATACAAAGCAGCAGATAGTTACAGCCTAACATGCTTCACGTAGTACAATTAAGGCAACTTAAGCAAATAGGCAATTTGAATAAAGCAAATACGAAAGAATTTCAGTTCAAATATTTTAAGTAAAAATGGGTTTTCAAAAATTAGCTCAAGTATGCGCTCGTCACCTCACGTACAAGACATTCAATTACCAAATATCACATCCTAAGGGGAAAGGTCCCCCACACAAGGTTAGACAAGCCACTAACCTCGAAGCGGCTCCAAATTCAACTCGAAATTACACTTTTGCCACGAGTATCCGACTCCAAATGGCCCAAATCTATTCAATTCAATTACATATCGTAAATAATACTTCAAGTAATTGATTCTATAATTAAATTCTAAGCTAAGACGCGAAATTATGTAAAATGACCAAAATGCCCCTTGGGCCCATGTCTCGGAATCGGGTAAAATTTATATTTTCAGAAACCTCACACTCTCACGAGTCTAACCATACCAAAATTATCCAAATCCCATAACATCTCGACCCTCAAATCATCAAGTCTATCCGAGAGGGTTTTCTAAACTTTTCCAACAAAATTCATGGATTTAACACCAAAACTTGTAATAGATTCGAGTAATCTAACCGAAATTAAGTTAAGAACACTTACCTCATTCAAAATTGTGAAAACCCCTCTGAAAATCGCCTAAACCAAGCTCCCCCAACTCTATTTGTGTTAAAAATGGCCAAAAGCCCCGTTTTATAGCCTTTTTACTATTCGGCGCCACAGGTCGTGCTAGGCGCTGCCTGTGGCGCTGATTCTAGTAGCCAAAATAAATCCCGGTGCCATGGATGGCACCCCATGCTACCCTGGGCACTGTCGATGGAAAATTATTTTTTCCCCGACACGAAAATGGGCATAACTCTCTCACACGATGTTCGATTTGGACGATTCTTTTTGCTGTGGCTCCAAAATTTTGATACGGATCTAATGGTTCATTCAAAACTTAATTTGGAGATCATTTGTTTAATATTATACCAATTATTCTTGAAGAAACGACATCAAAACATTTTGAAATGCCCGAGTTAAACTCCATCAACGATCCAAATTCCACGCGAGGCCTTCGGGACTTCAACCAAAAGCACCAACAATTCAAAAATCATTATCCAAACTTGTACAAATCCTTAAAACACTTGAAACAACATCGAAACCTCGAATTAACCATGGATTTAATCCTAAGAACTCCAAATTTCTCAAGAATACGCTTTCGATCAAAAAGTCTATCAAACCTAGTCCGAATGACCTAAAATTTTACACACACATCCCAAATGACATCACGGAACTACTGCAAATCTCAGAATTTCATTCCGAACCTTATATAAAAATTTCACTATCGAACCAGAAATTTCTAGAATTCGACTTTCGGCATTTCAAGCCTAAATTAGCTACGGGCCTCCAAACCACAATCTGATCATGCTGCTAAGGCCGAAATCCCCTAACAGAGCTAACGGAACCATCAGATTTCCATTCCAAGACCGTCTTCACATTATTCAAACTATGGTCAAATTTTTAAGACTTAAGTTCTCATTTAGGGACTAAGTATCCCAAAGCTCTCCGAAATTCAAAACTGAACATCCCGGTAATTCAAAATAGAAGAAATAAACTTAGGGAAAGCACTTAATAGAGGATCGGGGTATTAATTCCAAAAATAACTGGCCGAGTCGTTACATGAAATTTGACTTACAAATTCAAAAGTTGAAGACACTTAGTCCTAAAATTAGTCTTACAATCACAGAAGTTAAGGACGTAGTGAAATACATTGAGGGACTTACTCTTTTTTGCGACCTCTCATTTTCTCCTTGCGCAACCACACAATGAATTTCTTCATTAATTTTGCATCTTCCGTGGCATAATGAAAAATACACCTATGACTATATGTTGATTTTATCCAGACTGAACTCTTCGGAGTATTTTGATTGTCTGACATCGAAGTTCCTGCTTTTCTTTCCTGATCAAAAGGAGATTTCAACTACCAACTTAGCTTCTTGTTCCTTTTACCTCGAACAAGCTCTTCTTCAACATTTCGTTCAACCTTCATAGTCAAAGCCCCGTCAATGCTCATTAGTGTACTTGGAGGAGTAGGAGTAAGAATAGAAAATGACGGACCATCATCATAACCAATACTGTTTCTCTTTCTTTTATATATATATATATATATATATATATATATATATATATATATATATATATATATTTGTTTTTT